>CATIWF010111638.1:0-96503 GCA_949630135.1 Balakata baccata
ATTATCTTGATAAACTCTTAAATTCTCTCAGTCAAAACAAGGAAAAAAAATAGAAGTAGAACCTTCTATTCTCTCTAGTACTTCTAAAAATATCTACAATCTTACCAGTATCCTTTATAAAGGTAAAAAGATTAGAAGTAATCATATCTCTATCCCTGATCTCCAAAAAGAAATTAAGTAAAATAAGAGTTGATGGAGTTAAAAGAAAAATGAAGGAGTGATTCTCAAACTCTCAAATTACTTCATTCCAATTTTTTATAGGAAGATTCTGTTTTGGATAATACTTTTAATGATGAAGAACATGATATTCAAAAAAATGAATCTCTTAAAAAAAAATCCAGCATATTTTTATTTTTGTTCTAAGAAAAATTACTTTAAGAAAATATTTTGTTAAAATTACTCTTATTGTTTCAAAAGATTTTAAAATTGATATCATTACATTATTTGATACCGGAGCTGATTTAAGTTGCATTAAAACTGGTTTAATACCAAAAAAGTTTCATAAAAATACTCATACAAAACTTTCTATTGCAGATAATTCCAAGTTGAAAACAAATTCCAAAACAGAAGCTTCAATTTCAAATAATGATGTTTTAATTACAACTTCATTTATTTTAGTTAATGATGTACATCATACAACGATACTTAGAACATCTTTTATTAGTTTGATTACTCCTTGCAAAGTTAGTCATGATTCCATTTGTTTTAATTACAATTCTAAAAAATTAAGTTTTTAATTTATTGAAAAACCGAAGATTAGAAATTTGAATCTAGTCAAGACATGTTCTATCCATAAAAATACTATTAATGTTTTAATTAAAGGAAATGTTTTCAGCTTGATAATATTAAGAAAATTATTACTTTCAAAAGATTAGAAAACCAGTGGAAAACTCCTAATATTAAAGAGAAAATATCAAAATTACAAAATATTTTTGAAAAAGAAATTTGTTCTGAATTTGGAAATACCTTCTAAGAACGAAAACAACATATTTTTGATCTTCCTTATGAAAGAATTTTGATAAAAAACAAATTCCGACAAAAGCTCAATCTATTCAAATGAATGTTGAATACTGGTAAGATTGTAGGTATTTTTACAAGTATTAGGGAGAATAGAAGGTTTGATGTCTAAGTTTAGGTCTTTTTGGAGTTATGTTGTCTTTTATGTCAATAAAAATTCCGAAATAGAAAGAGGTTGTAACACCCCCTTACCCAACTCTAGAATAGTAAGGTAAATGGACATTATCCATTTAACTGTATTAAATAATCTACTATATTAAAATACTTATAAATTTTTTTAATTATTTTTTTGAATTATATATATCCAATTAATTATTTTTTTATCACATTTCAAATTTAATAAACAGTATTTTGTAATTAAACATCTGATTACACTAAAATTATACTTAAAATAACCGCATTATACACCACATTACACTAAAATTATACTTAAAATAACCGCATTATACACCACATTAGTCTACATGATAGAAAAGTTTAATTAATTATTATAAGATTTTTGACAAAATATACCAAAAACAATTATGGCTTTAAGCTGCTTTTTGGATTGGGTTCTCTCTTCTTCTAACAACTCGTCTAACCTTCTGATTGTACAAATCCTGTGCAAGGAAAAATCACCCGCGCTGAGCTACTAGCTTAGTGGGGCTTCACAGGATAAAAATCTTATATACATAAGTTAATTCATGCCTTACTATACTACATACATTGTGGATTCATAAATCAAAACATATAGATATATCGTATAGAAACAGCAAGTTCATTCATAACTTACAGATTCATCACAATTAATAAACAATTTCTTTAACATAATTTTTTATTAAAAAATCTAGCTATATATTTAAATTCATTCAAAGCATTTATAATAATAATAATAATAATTATTATTATTATTATTATTATTATTATTATTATTATTATTATTATTTATTTTAATCAAACTCATAACTCCTGTATCCAAACTCATTAATAGGAATACATAGTTGTCATTCCCAGGTTTTTAAGTATATCCTTACTGACTTTTTTAATTAATGTCATCTCTGGCTTTTGCATAATACTATTATTTATGTACTTTTTTATATTGTCATCACCGACTTTCTCTCTGATAGTACCATCACCAGCTTTCTTTACAATAATTCAATTGTACGTGCATTTTATTCAACTCCTGATTGGCATGCCAAATTATCATCTATTCTAGTTCTAGACTAGGCGTACTTGGACTTTGACATTGTTAACTCTTTTTACCATTTTCTCAAGTATATTTATTTATTTATATTTTTTAAAAATTTACAAATATGACATAATAATATACTATATGTCTCATATATAGCAATAAGATTAAAATTTCCCAACATTCATCTTATTCACACTTCATAGTACATGAAAAACCAAAAATGCAAATTTCATTTATAAGGTAGATTCTGATCTTGGGATTGAACCCTAATTTTGGACCATTTCCAATTTGATTCAAATCTTATAGTCTTCTATGAACTTCTATCTTATTATCTTATATTGAATTTGCAAAAAGAATCAAGGAAATCAGAATTTTCTATTAAAAGGTATAGCTAAATTACCAAGTGATGTTCATTAAATTTTTGCCCAGGATTTTCTTGGTTCATTTAGGTCCAAGATTTTGTAGCCAATTTTTGACCTAGTTACAAACCGAATTTCAATTTATGTTCTTCTTAACATTTTTAGAACTGTATTAACTATTATATTCAATTAGTTTCATGTCAATCCAATTTTCACATCCTATGTTATGATCAATTTTATCAAACTTGTTCCATGTATGTGTGATAGGATACCTATTGGTTTTCTTGCAACTTAATTAATTTTATGACCTTATGTATTCATATTTATGCCCAAAAATTCTAGATCATAAATATATTTATAAAACTTAATATTTCACGCCATTATACCTCAAAATTAAAAAGGCAATAATTTAATATACTACATTGCAATCCACATGTATTAACACACATTATACACAATATTGCATATATATTAAGATATGCCACACATATAACTAAAGTTTATGTATGAATTATATCTAGTGTTCTCAATATTTTTCCACCTTTTCTTGTATTTTCTAGCTTCTTTTTTCAAATCTAACACAGGAAATGGACTCAAAGGGTAAAAAAATCTTGAACTAGACAGTTTGACCTCTGGAATCCACTATTTGAGGGCTGATCGGGAAATGAAAAATTAGGTATCAAGCTACCCTCTCTATTTCTTCTATTTCTCGACTTCTTTTCTTAAATCTAACACCAGAAATGGACTCAAAGGGTCAAAAATATTAGATTGAATAGTTTGAGTTTCGGGAACTACAGTTTGAGTTTCGGGAACTACTATTTGAGGGTTGATCGGGAACAATTTCTTCTATTACTATACATATAACCTACATATAGCTAACATATAATATTTTTTGCAAAGATGTATTCAAACTGCAATATCTCTTATAACCTGGTTATATGTATGCTATATGTATACTATATGTATTGATAAATATAACCCACATATAGGCAATATATAACATACATACATACATATATTATTATTATTATTATTATTATTATTATTATTATTATTATTATTATTACAATTTGGACACTGATTGTTCAGATGTGCGCATTTTGAGACTGAATGCAACATATCTAATTGTCGCCCAACGCCATATTTATCCAAACCATAGTTCCTTACCATCAACATTTCATTCAAGAAAAAGAATACATCTTAACAAACAACCTTTCCGTAGTGATTATTTTCATCTTTGATAAGTTTTATTTTGTCATGTATAACAAACATATAACATAATAGAAGTCAAATCATACTAACAAAAAAAAATCACAATATTAAGAATAAATCATTGGGCAAAATTGAAAATTTGGATTAAATTGTAAAAATATAATTCTCGTTACAATAGGAACTCAATTCTCTAATTATCTAAAATACATCTAAAATTTTTTATTTAGAGAACAAAATCAAAAGAAAAAAAGAAACGAAGAAGCATTCATCATCATATCAATTGGCTAAACTATCCAAGGATCTTATTAAATATTGTATGTATGTTTCAATTAAAAAATCTAAAAGAAAAGCCGTCGTGCATTGATGGCACTCCACTCAATAATGACTTTTGCTTCCCATTACACTCACTCACCATTGTCAACCGCCCTTCTCTGCCTTGTCTATTTGCGCACCAACTCAATTGTAGAGAGAGGAGAGAGAGAAACAAAAGAATCCCCTGAAGTCTAAATTTCCTCGTAGATATTTCTCGAAAATTTTCTCTACTTTATTTTTCATTATCGTCCAATTCCTGCCATTTTGTCTACTCCATCAGTTTATTCAAATTCCCCTATTCTCTCTTCCTTTCTTTCTCATTTTGATCGCAAACCAACAAAAAAACAAAAATTCTCTATCTTAGATATTTTTTTCCTCTTCTTTGCAATTAAATCAATTTTCACTAAAGTAGTTTCATTTCTTCATTTGCATATGTTCTATGAATCAAATACACGCCTATTTCTCAACATTGTACGGTGACGTTCTCTTCCTTTAGATCTCTCTCTCTCTCTCTTTTCATTTTTTATTCTTTATATTTTCTTTCTCTTGAGCTTTTTTTCTTAAATCTAAGTATCATTTTTATGGGTTTCCAGAATCCCTCTACATCGTCCCAGGTTGGTGGAATCAAGTTATAATAAAGGAGTTTCGTAAAAGCAAATGGGACAAAAGTAAATTATAAAATCATGGTGACAATTTGGGGAAATAAAAAAACATCCGGAACTTGAGAAAAAATTCTTAAAAATAAGGAATTCTATGTCATTTCCTCAATTATTTTCTATTTTTATTTTTATAGAAATTTTGTAAATCGTGTTTATTTATTAGAAATTGAAATCTATTTTCCATAAGTATTTACTAGATATAAATTTTTTTAACTTGCATAAAGCTTTTGTAGTTTTTCCTCTTATGACTCTAATTAGGGGTGTTTGTAGATCGGTTTGGTGCGAGTTAGACATAACATTTAATTCAATCTATAATTTGCGAATTGAAAATTTTTCTATCCAGTCTAGCCCACAAATATACAAAAAGTAATCTAATCCTTCTAATCCAAACTACAATTGTAGATTGGATTGGATCATTTTGCAGTTTAATTTTTATATACAATTTACTTTTATTTAATAATGATAATAATATCTCACAAACATCCATAATATTCCAAAACTTTTTAATTTACTACATAAAATACTTAATATCATGTCATATTACAAAAATTACAATAGAAATTTTCTATAAAAAAAAAGCCAAAACTATGGTATAAAGATAGACAAATTTATAAAACATATTAAAATATGGAATGAGATAAATTTACCCTAGTGTAGGAATATATATATATATATATATTAGAATATGGAAGGTATTTGTCCCATACAAATTTTTAAGAAGAATTACATAATAGTCAAAAACTATAAGTGGCACCTATATATATATATATATATATGGAAGGTATTTGTCCCAAACAAATCTTTAAGAAGAATTACATAATAGTCAAAAACTATACAAGTGGCACCAAAACTTAATAATACTAGTAGTTAAATTAAAATGACAATTCAGCAAGTAACAAATTACAATGTATTCAAATAAGATTTGGTTGTGGTATGAATTTATTTATTTATTCGCTTAAAATTTTATATGAAGATAAAACACCATTTCAAGTTTATATATTGAATAGATTGAAGATAAATCACCATTCAATTTTAGATGAATTTATATAATTAATAGTAATTAATGTAAATATATAATGACGACTGCAAGCGAAAGGAATGTCAAAAATGGAAATAAAGTTTGACAAATTGCAAGTCATTAGCTGACGACCAATTGGAATATTATTTACATAGTTTTGGTAAATATCCTTTCAAGCCATAAGCTTTATATAGTTAAATTAACAGAGATTTAATCTACTATGACACTTAAATTAAAACTTCCTAATGCTTCATATGAGTTAATTTTGGATCAATTTAGTTTTTTACAATGAGGCTAAACTTAGTTTCGATAAATCATGCTAAATTGACCATAAATTATATTACTTTATAATAGATTGCACTTAAATTAGTTTACTAAATTATATTAATATATGATTTAGATTTATTGCATAAGAAAATTAAAATAAATTATAAATGCTAAAAAATATAGTTTATAATAAAAAGAAATTGGAGTAAAAAAAATTAAACTAAGTGAAGAAAAAATAAATAGAGAAGAGAAAATAAGTGAAGAGAAGAAATCAGATAAAGATAAAAGAAAATAAAATAAATGCAGAAAATTAAAATAACTAAATGCAAGATATTAAATTTGAAAGTGTTCATTCTTTCACCAAATTAGATCTAGACATATTTTTGCAAGACTCTACTTTGGAGAATTTAGGCAACTTAGCCAGCCATAGAATATAAAAGAAATAAAGATAAAATTTTTTGAATTTAATATTTAATGTGAAATTTAAATTACAAGAGCATAAGAGGAGTCTTACTAGTAGCTATAAGCTTTTGAAATAAAAAAATCAGAGATACAAGAATTTAGGCTCAGGGATTTGGTTACAAGCTTTGGAATTGAAAGAGGAATGGTGTTTGAATTTACAAAAAGAGAGAGAGAGAGAAAGAGAAGTAAACTCTGAAATGAACTCTTAAGATTCATTATGTCTTGTAAATGAGAAGAGTCCTCCTTACATAGGAATCCTGAGGGCAAAACAGTAAGCTTTGAACAGTGTGTAGAGGAATCTTGAATAGAGTTGTCAAAGTGGACGCGTGTTGTAATAGTGTTACACAGTAACTCGTGATTAGGTCAACAGTAACCTAGACAAAATCTTCTCGTATTTAATGAGCTTAGCCGGCATTTGCCGTAGTAGATTATGCTCTTTACTGGGAATTAAAGATGAAAATAATTTCTAGAAGAATGTTGCAATTTTAATGTTCACCCTTTTATTTTTCTTAAGTAGTCGTTTCCAATTTTCTACTTAAAGGGCTTCTTTTGGAGCGATATTTTTTTTAATATCTGCTGTCGCCAAAGAAATCAACTTGGCAACTATAAAAATAGTCATCATCACCATCCAAAGGAATAACTAGTCTTGACTAAGGTTCTAAATAAGATGAATTTGGAGCAAATTTTGAAGAATTGCTTCCATTTCTTCAGAAGTTTTTGTTGTAGCCATTTGGAATTTTTGAGTAAGGAATTGAGTTTGCTTTTTGGAGTAGAAATGAATTTGTTGTTTTTTTTTTGTACAATTTTATTTTGCTCTTAAATCCAAAGTTGGACTTCATTAGGATTTAAGTTTTGTGAAATTTTGAATTTATCCTACCATTTAATTTTGAATTTCATTCTGATCAAAGGAATTGGATGATCATAATAGTCTAGAGTTCATGCAAAGACCCAACGTAAATAAAACCTGGAATAAAAAAAACAAAGGGTTGAAAGTCTTTTTTTCATCTAGGTTTAGTTTGTGAAGGGTTTTAAAAATGTTAAAGGATTGGAGAATATAAGGTTTGGGCTTTAGAAATTCTATATTTATTCCAAATATTTCTCACCACAACAAAAATGAAAAGGAATTACAAGTGAAATCAAAATAGAATAACCAAGTGTGTGATTTTCTAGAATTTTGGATGGAAAAGGCATTGAACCAGACATGCTGGTATCCCAATAATTAACTAAGGTATCAAAAAAGGATAATTTTTGAAGGTTTTTGGAAACTGAAGAGGTTGAGAAAGATCAAGTTTCAAATTTCATAGGGCAATAATTTTGTGGATTTTATAAGTGGAATACGTAGGACTAATATGCTATTCATTATATAAGAAATGTTTAAAAGAAACAGATTCTGTGATTTCTAAAATTGTTTGATAAAAATTTGGAATTTTCTTTAAATTAGTTGGTTTGTGAAACCATATTTTTCCAATGAATTTTTCTAAAGTATCAAATCTTTTTTTGTATCTACTATATTTAGAAAAATATCCTCTAAAATAAAATTAGAGGGATTTTGAAATTTTTGAGACAATTATTTAGGAGTTTGAAAATTGATTTTGAGTGTTTTTGAGGAATCACCTTTCTCCATTTTTGAAATTGGTCAAGAGGAATTTACTTGAGAATGAATCAATTGAAAGAAACTTGTTCTTGCTCCTGTTTGATAGAGATCATTTGAGCTTGAAGAAACATCCAAAGTTGCTTTCTAAATGATTCTAGCATATTTTTGAGGTATTGATAGGTCTCAATATTCATGGAATCTACATCTAGAATTTTTTGGGCAAAGGCAAGAGCTGAGATTTTTGTCTGAGATGTTGGCATTTTAGAAGAAGCAGAATCTTATACTTCTTCATCTATTAGGGCATAAAAAATGGATTTGTGTTTTGGGGAATTTTTGGGAATTTATTTGCCTTTATTTTTTGTCTTTCTATACATTGCTATTGGAATGCATAAATTATTTGGTTAAGAAATCTGAAATGGAATTTGTATCTTCTTTTATGTATTCAACATTGAAATAAAAAAAAAATACTTAAATCAGCTTACCAACGTGCAAAAATCTATTTAGATGTCAAGTTTTGAATATCTTTTTATAAAACGTCTTTTGCACTTTTACAATCAATTCTAAGAAGAAATTTGTTATTTAATAAATCATTATGGAATTTTTGAATACATAAAACAATGCTTAAATTTTTTTTTAATCGTAGATTAATATTTATGGGTATCATTGTAGTGTGCAGAAGTATATTGCACCATGCATTCTTTTTTCCCCTACTTTTGTTTAAGAATTCCATCATAACCTAGATCAAATGCATCGGTTTCTACAACTTTTGGTAGATTGAGATCAGCAATGTATAAGCAAGAAATTTCTAAAACCTGTTTTTTAATTCTATGAACAACAACAGTATGTTCATCTGACTATGAAACATGGTTTTTCTTAAGCCTATCATATAGTGGCTTAGCTAATCCATTGATATTTAGACAAAAATCTAAAATATAGTTAAGGCTTCCTAAAAACCATTGTAATCGTGTTTTATCAAGAATTTTGTTAGAGAATTTATTAGCAAATTGAAGAGATCTTTCGATTGGGGTTATTAAATCTTGTGAGATATAATGACCCAAAAAACAAATTTTTGTTTGAAAAAGCAACATTTTTTATTTAGAAACCGCTAAACTATTTTTCTTTATAACATAGAAAATTTCTTGAAGTGTCTAAAATGATCATCCAAGGAATTTGAGAATATTAAAGCACCATCAATATAGATAATACAAAATGTAGAATATTCATTGAAGATGTCATTCATAATTCTTTGAAATTCAGAAGGGGCATTTTTTAAACCAAATGGCATTGCATTCCATTTATAATGCCCAAAAGGAACAGTAAAAGTGGTTTTGTAACGATGGTTTTTAGAAATTTGAATTTACCAAAATCCTAACTTTATGTCAAATTTGGAAAAATTAAAGCAGAATGAAGTTTTTGTAACAAATATTTTTTATACAGAATATGGTATCTAATCCATTTTAAAGCAAAATTAAGAGACTTGTAATTAATTACAAGTCTTGGAGTACCTTTGTAATGTCCGGTGATTTAGGTCCCGGTCACATGTGGCCTTAATTAGGCGCGTTGGTTCGATCGAAGTCTAAAGTCGGATACATGGAAAAATCATAAATAATAAGAAAATATTAGTAGAGATATTAGTATATGATAATTAAAAAATCTGGTGGAAGAATTGGAAAGAAAAAAATAAAATTTTCCTTTAACAAAATCGGTATTATCGAATTTATTTGGAAAAAATATGTAAGAGTTAGGGAATTATGTGGTGGAAGTGGAATTTCCTATAATTAAATTTTAATCAAGGTTAATTAAGTTAATAAATCAATAGGAAGAGATATTAATTTAATTAGTTGGACCCACATGTATTAACCTAAGTATAAAAGTCAAAATTTGTGACATATTTTTCACTTATCCAATCAAACCCTCCATCATCATCATCTCCTCTCCATGGCCGGCCACCCCTTCCTTCTCACCCTCCATTTTTGTGTCTTTCAAGCTCCTAAAAGAGTGAAAAATAAGAATTAAAGAGAGATAAACCATGAAATTAGGGAGTTTCCACCATAAAAGAAACCTAGAAAGAAAGAGGGAAAGAAGAACAAAAGAGAAAAAAGAAGAAATTATGAAAGGGATTTTGGCCTACTTGGAAAATCTTTTAGGTGAGTTTGATCTTAAATTTAATCTTTTTATACCTATTTGAGACTCTTGTTGTTGGTTGTTGTGATTGGAATTATTAGATTAGGGTTTGTGCTGATGTTGTGTGACTTGTGTTTAGAAGTATTGGATTGATGGAGAGGGTAGCTTGACATCTGATTTTTTGTTTCCCGATTAGCCCCAAATAGTGGTTTCCATAGCTCAAACTGTCCAATCAAAGGTTTTTCAACTCTTTGAGTCCATTTTCGGTGTCAAATTTGCAAAAGGAAGCTAGGAAATAAGAGAAATGGGAGGGTAGCCCTAAAGGGCAATTCTCGCAAATTTGATTTGATTTAAAAAAAAAAACAATATCACCAAAGTGATGAAGATGTGGAAAACTAGTTGTAGTTTGAATTTTATGATAAACAAAGGTTTTTTGGATATTGGATGGAGCTAGCAGTGGTATATGGAGAAGGAGAGAAGATAAAATTTGAAATTCCCTTATAAAAAAATTAGGAATTTATATCCAAATCCCAAAATAATTCTCTATAATTAAACAGGCCCAAAAATTTTAGGGTTGCATGTTTGATAGCAATATGAAAACAGGATGAGAAGAAAATCGGAGTTTCTAGAGATTAGGTTTTTTGGTAATTTGATACCAAATTGTATAAGGAGAAAAAGTGGGAGTAGATTTTCAATTTTTCATTTTTTTCTTAGGAAGTGTGTTTACTATCAGAGAATTACTTTTTATTTTTATTTTTCAATTTATAAATAAAATAAACTTATCACATTAATTAAATAATATGCTTAAATATCACAAATAAAATCATAACTCACTATTTAAAAATGGCATGAAGCTGTGGTTGGTACTGGATGACTCAATTTAACAAGTTGCAGATTCAGCCTAAAAAGTTCGGGTTAAGGGTTGTAGGACTTCAGTGATCGGAAAATTCCTAACGGCTACAGAATGATGATTAAAGGGTACCAATAGCTTCCTTAGGATGTAAAATTTTTCATTTTCATAGAAAATTTGTAACACATTTTTACTTGTTAGAAATTGAAATGTGTTTTTCATTTTTTGAAATTGGAAAATGAGTTTACTTGTTCTCATTCAAAACTTTTTTTTTAACTGAAAATATGTTTATTTATCATCATATAAAATTTGTTTTATATATATGCTTTAGTGCTACACAAATTTGGAAAGTGAATAAGGTTTTTCTCTCAGCGCCTCTTAAGCCTTTTTGGCCATTATACATTGTTTACCCATAGGTAAGAAAAATCAAAGGAAATCTGCTTCTTCTCATTCGTGTTTCCATGATTCTTCAACAATTGATGAAAAATTTTCATCTTGATTCTTCTTATATAGACATCCCGATCGTGGTTTAAGAAGGATTGATTCTTAATCAATGCTTAATGAGGAAAAATGAGTTGCTAAAATCCTCCAACCCTAATCGCATAGAGCTTTGTCTAGATGATATTGTGGTTCCTGGTGCAAATCTGAAAAAGGTTTGGGTTGATCTTCTCAACCAAAATTGCTCTTGTTATACTGAATGCTCTCTCTGTTATATTCCTCCTATTATCTATAAAGGGGAGAAAGTTGCTCGCTTAAAATCATATGCGATTAAAATTGAAGCTTTTTTATGGCATTATGCCTTACTAGGCTGTGTTTTTGGTAAGACCCCTTGCTTCAAGAAGCTTGAAAGCTTTGTTATGAATCATTGGCATAAATTTGGTCTATGCTCTATACAAATGATTCATGCCAATTTATTTTGTTTTATGTTTGATTATATTGATGGAAAGAATGGTCCCATGGCAGAGGGGCCATTATCTTTTGATCATCATCCTCTTCTTCTAAAACCTTGGTAGGAATGTATAGATTTCAATTTGAATGATTTTGCTAGGATTCCTATTTGGGTAAAATTACCTCTGCTTCCTTGGGAAATTTAGGGCTCAAATAATCTCAGTGTTATTGCCAGTGTCCTCAAAAACCCTCTTTTCTCTAATCGTTGCATCAAAAGTCAAACTTGGCTTGGATATGCTAGAATTCTTATTAAAATGGAAATTGATAGAGCATTTCCATCCGCTATTACTCTTCAAGATGATATTGGTTTGCAATTTCATCAGATAGTTGAATATGAATGGAAGCCCATTTTTTGTTCCAAATGTGAGAAGTTAGGCCATGTTCAACAGGTTTATGATGCAACGCTAGTTCATAAATGGCAACCAAAACAACCTATTTTACCTCAATCCTCTACTGAAGGTGATGGCCTTGTTTGTCCTGCTTCAGTGGATGAAGGCTTTACCTTAGTGGCCAACAATAAAAAATCATGAAGGAAAGAATAAGGGAAACAAGTTGTTTGATCTATTAGCTATATGATTACTTTGAAGGTGGCAAGGGCCTTTGACAAGGTGATCCCATCTCCCCTCTACTGTTTGTTCTTTGCATGGAATACTTATCCAGAGCTTTAGTAACTAGGGCGAATGAGCAATTTCATTTTCATCCCAAGTGTAGGAATCTAAAACTCAATCACCTTATGTTTGCTAATGATTTATTCCTGTTTTATGCTGGGGACATTACTTTTGTGTAACAACTTTCTAATATTATGGTGCATTTCCAAACTACTCATGGTTTACAAATTAATCAAGCCAAAAGCTTTATTTACTTTTATAGGGTTGAGGAGGGTATTCAAAGTCAAATTCTCAATGTTTTGGGATATGATGCAGGATCTTTGCCTATCAAGTATCTTAGTATTCTTTTGATTTCTTCCCGTTTGACTAAGGTGGATTGCATGAGTCTCATTAATAAAATCAAAGCTAGAATTGGTCAATGGTCTTCTAGATTCCTTTCTTATACATGGGGACTTCAATTGATCAAAGTAGTCTTGAGGAGTATGAGTATCTATTGGGCTATTGTTGTTCTCCTTCTAGCCAATGTCACCCAAGATATTGAGAGAATTTGTTAGCAGTTTTTATGGGTTGGTGATGTTGATCATAAGCACTTGAGTTTAGTTAAATGGCAAGACATTTGCAAAACTAAAGCTGAAAGGGGCCTGGGTATTATTGATTTAAAGCTTTGGAATGTTGCTGCTCTCTATAAGCATATATGAAATCTCCTAACTGGTGAGGTTTCCTTATAGATCCTTTGGGTTAAGGATGTCTATTTAAAGAGACTTAGTTTTTGGGCTCTTACTAAGATCTGTGATGCTAGTTGGATATAGCATGGCCTTCTTAAAATTCGGCCTAAGGTTAAAATTATCTTTCAATACCATCTTGGTAATGGTGCTAGCTTTTCCTTTTGGTTTGATCCATGGATCTCTGGTGCAGCTATTATCGATAAATTCCAGGGTATTAATTGCAAGGATGCAAGTATTAAGAAAAAATACTAGAGTTTATGATGTTTGGCAAGGGAACCAATGGCATTTTCCAAACCCCATTGATAGCATCACTTTATCTGCTTGGAATTTGATTCAAAATAACTTAGCCATATCTAAAAATAAAACTGATTATATTGATTGGAGGGGTAGTAAAAATGGTTGTTTCTTAATTACTAGTGTTTGGAAAAGCTTGATGAAAGGGCATCCTAAGAAGCAATAGGCTAAGATTCTTTGGGGGAGAGACCAAATCCCCAAACATTCTTTCATTTATTGGCTTGCCATTTTAAACAAGCTCCTGACTCGCTAACAGTTAAAACAATAGGGCATTATTCAAGATGATACTTGTATTCTTTATGATGTTAACAATGAATCTATTGACCACCTATTCTATGAATGCATGTTTGTCAGGCCTATTTGAACTAAAGTTCTTCAAATTTGCAAGATCTCTATTGGCATCAGCAGATGGAGGAGACTGATCAGGTATCTTTGTAGGCATGCTTTGGGCAAATCTGGCCTTGCTGGTATTCGAAGAGCTTCCTTTACTTCTTTAGTTTATGATATTTAGATTACAAGGAATAGGAAATTTTTTTAGGATTAGACGCCTTCTGATGTCACAATTTTGTAGCAAATTTGTTTGTGCACTCTCACTAAATTTGCTCAACCTATAAATAACCAAAGTATAACCCCTATTGTTCATTCTTTCTAAAGCTTAGCATAGTTCTTTTATTGCTGTACAGGGACATACCCTGAATTGGTTTGTATAGTTTTTTACTGGTTGTAATTTATTCTCCTTTGGTTGATTAAACAAAAAAAAAATTGTTTTATATGTCTAAACAAATTAAAATATATTCAATTTACACAACAACCAATTCCTTATAATTTGGCTCGCACTACCCAATTACAAGATAACTCAAGTGTTTTAAGTCTAACACTTGAACCCTTACAAAAGTAATTAATTGAAGAAAGATTGAGAAAATAAATTGCAAGAGTTTTGGCACTTAAAATGTGGTTAGATATTTTAAATGGCCTTTTGGTAGGGTATTTAAATTGATTACCCACCAATCAGCCGTTACAAACTAGTGCCAAAACTCTTTCTAACATTCTCTTGCAAGTGCATTAAATGCTAATTGTAGAGAAGGTTTCCTAGCCGGGAACAAGGCTTTTCCGGTTGAAAAATGACCTATTTTGACACGTGGCATTCTCTGGTTGGCTGAACTCTCCAATAGCTAGTTCTTATATGATTTTCCCAATCAGGACTCCTAGTGTCCTGGTTGAGACTTGCCCGATAATGCCGTACTTTGGTCTTGGGTCTGCTGGCTTCGAGTTCTTCCCGGTCGGGACATTAGTTAGTATGACTTGATCATTTTGACTTCTAAATGACACGACACACTTTGGTGGAGTCTCTTCTTCAACGGTCATGTTCTTTTTAATTTTCCAATCGGACTATAACATGTCTCGGTCTGGAAATGGTCTATCTCAGTCGGGATATAGCCTGTCTCGGTTTGCTTCGGCTTCTGGAACTTTGGAAGAATCAAAAGGCAACATTTTCCAATCTGTACTAGAGTCCCGGTCCGGAGTTATGTGTCTCTAGGAAATGCTTGACTTATTCAATGAGGAATTTACAACCAAATGTGCTAAAACTTTGAACACTATCAAAGCAACACTCAATGAAGATGTTAGTGACATTTAATTTGATTGTCAAGATCAAAATGGAGAAGAATCACCCTAAGGTTAACAATCTCCCCTTTTTTATTTTGACAATCAAACTAAGCAAAAATAACAAATTGATAGTGCATATTTCAAATTGAAGTATTGAGCAATAAGCATGCAAAGTTTCTTATTATTTGAAGACAGAGAACGTATTGAATAACTTAAGTTAAATGAGATTGTTAAAGTTAACATAATTGACTAAGTTATCAATTCAAAAAATAAGGTTAATTTTTGCATGTTTCATGTTCTTTCTTCTCCCCCTTTATTAATATAAAAAAGAATAGATGCATATAAAGCAAAAAGAAACAATCATCAAGGAGAGTAAGAAATAAACAATAAAAAATATATATTATTTAAAATAGAAATGTGTTATATAAAAAGAGAATGTGTGATCTAAACATGATATAACCACACATCTAAGTACTTAGCCTAAAAAAAATGAAAGACAAGGTAGAAAAGTAGACTAAGTTATGCATTTCCTTCTTCATCACTTGCCTCCTCTTCCTCTTCACCACCGTCTTCTTCTTCATGAATGCCTTGCTCCCCCTCAAATGTTGGGGCTTGTTCAAAGCTATTAGTGCATATATTAAAATTGAGTTACCCTTACATGCTTTGAATATCTAAATGAAGGTGTTGCATCATATCCCTCATGGTGTTGAAGGATTGCATTTGAAAGTCATAAAGACTTTGCAAGATGATTCATTGTGGATAAGAAGGTAGTGGTGGAGGTATTTTTGGTGCACTTGACCCTTCTCCTCCTATGGAGAGCCTTGCGAGATTCCTTATAGCCTCTTAAGTTGCCTTTTGGGCTCCATGCTCTCCAAAAGCATAGAAAACAGTGTCAACCTCTTTGAAGGGCCTTAAACTTGAGGAGATATTAGATGTCCAAGAAGCTCTAATATTGAGAGCGAGATGAAGAGAAAAGAGCACAGTTTTCATCTGTCATGAGATGAAGATACCTTGCAAGATAAGTGATTTATGCATGAAGAGAGATGGTTCCTTTGGTAGTGAAGGCCATAGATTGAAATTTGTCAAGAAGAAGATGTGTCGTATCAATAGGTCTTTGGTGAATCATGGCATAAAGAGAGAAAAGGTCTTCATAGGTGACTTTCTCGCTACTTTCACTTCTTGCATTGATAATGAAAGTGATGAAACAGTAAAGAATGAAGTGAGAAAGCATCTTAATGTGTTTAGCATTGGATTTTTTGTCAAGACGAGTTTCAAGGGAGATGCTTTTCCACACATCAAGGGGAGAAAGATGCAAAAATTTAGTATTGATGAGGTCTACCTTTTTGAAGCCAAAAGCATCTATAAGTTGATGTTTTGACATCTCTTATGGTTGGCTAAAGAGATGAAATTAAATGTTGTAATAGCCGAGAGGGTGCTTTGGGTCTTTAATCACTTAAAGAGTGGAGAGTAATTCGATGGTGAGTTCATCATGGCCATCTTCAAGGGGTATGAAGAAATTTGTCCACCCCATTTCTTCAAGAGTATTAATGACTTCATCTTTGACACCCAATTTGTCAAAATCGTCAAGATTGAGGGTGCGATTTGATATGAACTTCTTAGCAATGATGTTGGCATATCGCTTCTTCTCCTCCTTTGATAAGCATTAAATATATCATTAAAGGAAGAGAAGTTGGAAGAAGAGGCCACTCCTTTGCCTTTTGAGGGTCTTCATTTCAAAATGCCAGATTTTGGTGCCATTGGAGAGGGTGAGTAGAGAGGGAGTTTGAAGATATTGAGTTTAGAGAGAAAATATTTGAGAGAGAGAGAGAGTTTTGATACAAAAATGAGAAAAAGAACGAGAATAGTGGGGTATTTATAGAGTTTGAAGAGGCATGTTAGCGTTTGAGGTGTTTTAATAGGAATTATGGCAGATGGATTTGATTGGTGACAATTACAAAAGGTTGCCATCGAGGTAGTTCCGATCGGGATGGGGGGTTCCTGATGGGAAACCTTCCAATGGTCAGAAAAATTTGATTTGTTAGACGCGGTCTCGAAGGGAATAGGTAACTTTCTGAGCATACACATTTAAAGAGGTGTAATGGTTAGATTATTTTCAAATGTCCTGATCGAAAAATAGGGTTTCCCGAGCGGGAGTTACAAGTACTCAGAGGATTTAGAGAAAAGAAAAGATATATGACTAAAGTACCCTAGTGTGGCATACATAGATTATGATCAGGAATGATTTTTTATAAATTGAAATTCTTAGCCCATTAAATTGAAATATAATAGACTTAAAATATCAACTTATGCAAGCAAAAGTTAATAAATCAAACACGAAGCATAATATCCACATTAATTAATTAAAGAGTATATAATTCACTTAAACATGTTTATACATGGAAAAACATGATGGAAAATTTTTCAAATATAATGTGCTCCCATCAAGTATACCAAACTCCCTTTTTATAAAGCAAAACCTTTCATCATTTAAGGGCTTAGTAAAAATATCCATCAATTGGTTATTAGTGTCAATAAAATCTAACACCACATCACCATTTTAGACATGATCTCTTAAAAAATGTATCTTATATTAATATATTTGCTCTTAGAATGTTGAATGGGATTCTTTGAAAGATTTATTGCACTAGTATCATCACATTTGATGGGAATGTAATCAATCATTTGGCCTTAATCCTTGAGTTGTTGTTTAATCTAAAGAACTTGAGTGCAACAACCCGCTGTTGTATATTATGTTTCGGCAGTGGATAAGGCAACTGAGACTTGTTTCTTACTATGCCAAGAAACTAAACATTCACTAATAAAATGACAAGTTTCATATGTACTTTTTTTTATCAAAAAGACTACCAGCGTAGTCAGCATCCGAAAAACCAATTATATAAAATGAAGTATTCCTAGGATACCATAAGCCTAAATGTGTACTGTCATAAAGATATACAATACTCTACTATATAATTAAAGAATATACCTCAATTATATAGAAAGGTACTATAATGTTTAAAAAGGTAAAACATACATCTTTTTTCTTTATAAAAAAAATAACTTTTACACCATGGTCATGATGACTTTACAAAATATAGAGTAAATTTTGAATATACATAATATTTGTATATACTATTTATTTATTTATTTATTGTTTAGATTACAAAATAAATGCCTCAACCTGGCTAGAATTATACAAAATCCATCTAATAATTAAAATATTTGCATTCCCACCCAAAGAAAAATAACAAAAAGAAATAGTTGTATCACCAACCCTAACAGGTTTGTCCTGGACTTTTTTTCTCCTTAGGCTTCTTTTATTAGTCAGCAATTCCCTATCTTCAATCTGTGTGAGAAATAAACATCCACATGTTAAGCATAAAATGCTTAGTGGTACAAAACAACATATAGTTTTTATCTTCATGTATGCATAAATAATATATACATTTATAGATAATTATGTATGCATAAGCATATATATCTCAACATCCAACAAACATGTTTCAACATAACACAATACTACACAATATTTCATATATATAATAACATACTCTAACTCATATAAATTATTCTATAATGTATTACTTCATACTTATCAAGTTGGAATGTTATGATTGTTTTGCCCTTGTACTCTAAATCGGACTAAATTGGATACGGGCACTAAGGCTACTTCGAGCCACCTATGAACTCCACCTGAGAAAAATATCATCTTAATATTTCTGAGGGTGTCACTCCAGACTTACCCTCCAATATATGAGTCTCATCTCCAAGATGGCCAACTCTAGGCCTAAGTGGTACCAAACTCTTTCAATGGCACACCATCTATCCTAGCTCTAGTCCTAGTTAGAGTAATTGGGCCTTATCCTCTTAACAATTCACCATAGTAAAATAAATTAACTTCATCACATAATTCAATATACATAAGTTAAAGCTCATAAGAAAATCACAACATAAGCACCCTATGGTTCACCCAGGTAGAACCGCCTTACAACATTCACAAGCACCTATAAATACATTCCATACAGTATAAATTCATCATCTTTAACTTACAGGTTCATTGATCAAAGCATACAGGTTCATGGATCAAAACATACAGGTTCTTCATTGAACTAATGCAATCCTAAACACCAAACATTCAATTAAATCCACATGTGGTTATGTACAAACCTTAATAAAGTTTTACCAACTCCAAATTTATGGGACTTGTGGCTGTTGTGGATCTCCAATTGACTACGAACTTAATTTGAAAGTATATTTGATTAATACATTGATCAAATATTTATTCACAATTTATTTTAAACAATTATTTATAGTTTCTAATAAGTGGCAGTATGACCTTCTATAACTCCTTAATCTATAACTTTTTTTATATTTATCCAATTTATGTAATTCTTAATTTTGATTAAAGCTAACATACACGAATATAACATATTAAAATTTCAGAATTTTTGAACCATTATACAATTTTGAGTACAATTTCAAATATTATCTTATTTTCTATCATTAGACAGTTTTGAGACTTCTTTAAACTTCCATTTCTTATAATGTGTAGGTTGTATTACTATTAAAATTTATAAACACTTAGAGAGGTCAATTTGGAACATTTTTTATGCTTACAATTTTATCTGATATTGCCTCTAAAGTCCTCAAACACTAGAGAATATCTAACTAGTCCAACACAGGATAACAACCCGACTAGTCTTCATTTTTATAATCATAACTCATAAAATAATCAACATATTAAGGTAAGGTTTTCATAAAAATCTACCTAAGAGATAGAGCTAAAATTGTTATGTTTACACTTTGGTTAATTTGGACTACATAAATCTCAAAAATAAGGACAAATAAACCGGTATAATCTTGATACACAAAAAATAGCTATAATCAAATATACAGTTATCAATCTCTTTGCAATAACTCAACCTACACCAAGAATTTCAGTATGAAATGTGGTATACAGATAAAGAACATGTAAATCTACAACTTGTATATTTCAAACTTCCACTGCATATGCCTTTAACAGGGTGAAAATAAATAAAAACAGTACTAAAATCTGTTGGTATACTGTTGGGAACTAGTAACACTTATTTAAGAATATCTCTTCATAAACACCAAAACATTCAAAACTGTATTAAAGAAACATAAATAAGACATAAATATACAATTTTCATGTTTTAAACTTCTTAAAATTCGGCTTCTAAGAGTATGAAAATGAAGCCCAAATCTCTACTACAGAAACATAATTCTAAGAATAAATAGGTTTACTAACAACACTAACAATTAACCCTTAATCTATCTTGAATCAACTCAAAAAAGATCAATTCATTTACTACTAATCCAAAAGGCTTGACTTGTGGTTGCATTTTGAAAGAAAATGGAAGAAATATGAAGGCAAAGAGGAAGAAAATGAGAGTGAAGAAAAGTGGGCAGTTGTGCCCATACTTACCTAAATTTAAATTGTTTCCCGACCACAATTTCTTTCTCTCTTTTTTTTTTTTTGCTATCCCCTTTCTTTTTTTAATTATTATTATTATTTTACTAATTAACTCAATTAAATAATTAACTACATCAATGAATTAGGATTTAATCACTTAGTTCCATTTTAAATAAATTAACTATATCAATGAATTTTATTTATTAAAATTTTAATTGAGCCACTTATTATTTATTCATGCTTATTAAATCCTAATTAGCGAATGTTACAAATATCTCCTCCTTAAAATGTTTAGTTCTCAAAACATACCTAATACATCGGTACTGAATAACTGAGGGTATTGAGCTTTTATCACTTCCTCGCTTTCCCATTTTGCTTCTTCTATCGCATGATTTCTTCATAGAATTTTCACTAATGGTACCCACTTGTTTCTAAGCTCCTTTGTCTCTCTAGCTAGAATCTGAATTAGTTCTTCTTCATATGTTAAATCTTGTCTCACTTGTATGCTCTCAGTTGGTATAATATGAAAACAATTTGATCTATATCGTCTCAGCATTGATACATGAAAAACATTATGTATTAGACTTAACTCGATTGGTAAAGCAAGTCTATATGCAAACGGTCCAATTCTTTCTAAAATTTCATATGGTCTAATGAATCTTGGGTTTAGCTTGCCCTTTTTGCCAAATTTCAACACTTTCTTCCAGGGAGAAACTTTAAGGAAAACTTTATCTCCTATGGCATATTCAATGTCTCGTCTTTTAAGGTCATCATACGATTTTTGTCTGTCTGAAGCAGCCTTAAGACTTTCTCAAATAATTCTCACTTTCTCCTCCATCTCTTGCACTACATCTGGCCCAAGTAGCTTCTTCTCTTTAAGCTCAATCCAAAATAAAGGTGTTCAATACTTTCTACCATATAATGCCTCATATGGGGCCATCTAAATGCTGAACTGATAGCAGTTGTTGTAGGCAAACTCCATCAAAGGGATATATTTGTCCCAGCTTCCTTCAAATTCAATAATACAACTTCTTATCATATCCTCTAAGATCTTAATAACTCTCTCTCATTGTTCGTCTGTTTGGAGATGAAAAGCTATGCTGAAATTAAGTTTGGTACCTAAAGCTCGTTGCAAGCCACCCCAAAATTGAGATGTAAATCAGGGATCCCTATCAGAAATAATAGAGACAAGCACTCCATAAAGTCATACTATCTCGGTAACATAAATTTTTGCCAATTTGTTCAGCTCATAAATTTTTGCCAATTTGTTCAACTGGTAGTCTTGTTTTATAGGTAAAAAGTTTGTTCACTTTGTGAGCCTATCCATAATGACCTATATAGCATCTTGCTTCTTCAGTGTCAAGGGTAATCCAACCACAAAATCCACAGTAATCCTCTCCAATTTCCATTCTGGGATAGGGTGCAACAATCCTGAAGGTACCTGATGTTCTGCTTTAACCTATTGACAAGTTAAGCACCTCGTAGTGTAATCTGTAATATCCATTTCATACCTGCCCACCAATATCTACTTCTCAACTCTTGGTACATCTTGTTACTTCTTGGATGCATCATATATTTGCTTTTATGGGCCTCTTCTAAGATCCTTTTTCTTAGATTCTCAATATTAGGTACACATAACTTGCCCTGATAATAAAATCTACCATCTGAATCAATGGTGAACTTGGGTTTCTCCCCCTTAGAGACCAACTCAACTAGCTCAACTAACTTGCTATCATGCTTCTATGCATCTTTGATCTCTTGGATAAGAGTTAGTTGTATGTGCAACTCTGCCATAGTCTTTCTGCTTAGAGCATCTGCTACTACATTAGCCTTGTTGTGATGGTAATCTATCACACAATTGTAATCTTTTATCAATTCAAGCCATCTTCTTTATCTCAAATTCAACTCTCTCTGCATGGGTAGATACTTCAAGCTCTTATGATCTGTGTAGATGAAAAACTTTTCCGCATAGAGATAATGGCGCCAAATCTTTAATGCAAAGACTATGGCTGCTAACTCTAAATCATGTGTAGGATAATTCTTCTCATGCGGTTTCAGCTGTCTAGAAGCATAAACAACCATTTTTCCTTCTTGCATTAATACACAACCTAAGCCATTATGAGAAACATCACTATAAATGACATACTCCTTATTAGGGATCGGTTGTGTCAAAATTGAAGCCTTTGTAAGCATTCTCTTAAGTTTATCAAAACAAGCCTGGCATTTTTTTATCCATTCGAACTTAACATCTTTCCTTAAAAGCATTGTCAAAGGGGAAGCAATCATTGAAAAGCCCTTGACAAACCTTCTATAGTAACTTGCCAAACCAAGGAAACTCCTAACTTCAGTCACATTCTGTAGAGGCTTCCATTTCACAACTGCAGCAATCTTGTTAGGATCAACTTTAATACTTTCTGCTAATACAATGTGTCCCAAAAATGTCATTTCATTCAGTCAAAATTCACATTTTAAGAGTTTAGCATAAAGCTTGTGTTCTCTAAGTTTCTGTAACACTATCCTCAAATGCTTCTCGTGTTCCTCATGATCTTTGGAAAATACCAAAATATCATCAATAAAGACAACCATAAATTGATCTATGTATGGCCTGAAGACCCTATTCATAAGATCCATAAATGCTGCAGGAGCATTGGTTAACCCAAATGGCATAACCAAAAACACATAGTGGCCATATTTGGTTTTGAAGGCTATATTAGCTATATCCTCCATCTTTACCCTTAATTGATGATAACCCGATCTCAAGTCTATCTTAGAGAATACTCTTGAACCCTTAAGTTGGTCAAAAAGATCATCAATACGTGGTAATGGATACTTATTCCTAATGGTCACCTTATTCAATTGTCCGTAGTTTATGCATAGCCTCATAGACCCATCCTTTTTCTTCATAAAAAGTACTGATGCACCCCAAGAAGAGACATTTGGCCATATGAAACCTTTATCAAGAAGCTCTTGTAATTAAGCCTTAAGCTCTTTCATCTCTGATGGTGCCATTCTATATGGTGTAGATGAAATAGGAGTCGTGCCTGGAGTAAGTTCAATAGAAAAGTCTTCCTCCCTTTCAGGTGGTAGACTTGGTAACTCTTCTGGAAACACATCTGGAAATTCCCTAACAATAGGGATATCTTCGAGGTCTGGACTTCCCTTCCTAGTGTCAATGATATGAGCTAAGTAAGCTTCACATCTTTTCCTCAACATCCTTTTGGCTTTCATCATAAACATAACACATGGAAATTGTGGCACTAACTCGCCTCTTACCACAATCTATTTCTAATCTGCTGTCTTAAGTATCACTAGCTTAGACTTGCAGTTTATCACTACCTTATACCGAGAAAGCCAATCCATGCCTAGGATAGCATCATACTCATGAAAAGGCAACTTAATAAGATCCACAGTAAACTCTTCCCTATGTATAACTAAAGGACATTCTCTAAATACTTTGTTCACTACTACACTGTGACCTAAAGGATTTGAAACTTCAATCTCATAATCTAAATTCTCATTGAGCATATTGTACTGACCAACTGTGTTCGTGCATAGATAAGAATGTGTAGAACCCGAATCTATAAGAGCACATAAGTCAAAACCATGCAAAGAAAATATACCCACAATAACATATGTGGTGGTCTGATCCTCCTTTGCCTTCATTGCATATGCTCTTGCAGGTGCACGACTGGATCCTGGTCGATTTACTGTTTCTGAGGCTTCTAGTCTCTGTTCGACCCTGCCACCTCTAAACTGTCCTCGACCTCTACCCTGCATAGATGCTGAAGCTTGAGTCTATGTAGGAGTCCCACGAATAGGGTGGGGGCAATCTTTCTTAAAATGATCTATGGACCCACAGTTATAACATGTTGTAGGTCCCCAACATTGCCCCCTATGCCTTCAACCACAAGATGTACACTCTAGTGTCGGCTCTCTCTAAATATGAGTCTGACTACTAGAAATAGAAAAAATGGCTCTAAAGGGTGGTCCCTGCCTAGTGGGAATTGAATAAGCACGACCCTGACTCCGTCCTCTTTGCTAGAACTAACCTAGACCTGTGTGAGCTTTCTTGATCAATGTCTAGGTGGCACTAAAAGAAGGCTTCCTAAAGTCTTTTCTTGATGACTCACTAAGCCTCTTCAAATTCTTCATCTCTTCCACACCAATAGCTGATGCAACTAACTGAGAGAATTCTTGGTACCTATGTGAAACCATATGAAACCCAATGTCTGCATCTAATCCCTCCTCAAACCTGCGGCACTTATCAGACTCATATGTAATAATCCTAACTGCATACCTGCTCAGTTTGGTGAACTCCCTCTCATACTCAATCACAGTCCTACCTCTCTATCTTAGATTAAAGAACTGACTTTTCTTCTTATATTTATAAACCCGTGGCACATACTTATCCTTGAACTCTGTCATGAAGAACTCCCAAGTAGACTATTGTGGTGTAGACGGTTTCATCACAATTGACTTCCACCAAGCATATGCATCCTTCTGAAGTAATGAGACTGAATACTTTGCCTTAAGATCATCCGGGCAGTGGAGATCATCAAATACTCTCTCCGTCTACTCTAACCAAAACTTAGCAGCAACTGGATCATCATCACTTCTGCCCAAAAAATTTGTAACTCCATATTTCCTAACTTTGTCTAGCTACACTTTTGGTTATTGTGGAGGTGGTGGCGGTGGAGGTGGTGGAGGAGGAGGTATCCTCTATAGGAAAGCTAAGATCTGTTGAGTCACTAGGTCAAGGTACTGGTCAGCCTGGCTTCCCGATGGTGGTAATGAAGATGGGGCAAGAGCTGACCCTTGAACACTAGCCTACTAGGTTGATCTATCTCATCATGCTCTAAAGAACTATTATTACCCTCCCCCTCATGCTCATTACCAGCCATATCTCTCTTGAACCTACATGTTGATATAGAAGAACCCATATTAGATTCATATAGGACAATCCAATATTTTGTGATACAACCCATCCTTGCCTAGATCTAGAATCGCCTAAACCTAGGCTTTAATACCAAAAATATAACACCCTGCTATATAATTAAGGAATATACCTTAAATATATAGAAAGGTACTATAATGTTTAAAAAGGTAAAACATACATTATTTTTCCTTTACAAAAAAAAAAACAATTTTTGCACTATGGCCATGACGACTTTACAAAATATAGAGTAAATTTTGAATATGCATAATATTTGTATATACTATTTATTTATTATTATTATTATTATATTACAAAATATATGTCTTAACCTGGCTAGAGTTATATAAAAATCCATCTAATACTTAAAATATTTACATTCCCACTAGAAGAAAAATAACAAAAAGAAATAGTTCTATCACCAAATTTAATAGATTTGTCCTGGACATTTTTTTCTCCTTGGGCTTCTTCTATTGGTCAGCAATTAATTCTCTATCTTCAATCTGCATGGGAAATCAACATCCACACGCTAAGCATAAAATGCTTAGTGGTACATAACAACATATAGTTTTAATCTCTATATATGCATGAATAATATATATATATATATATGGATAATTATGTATGCATGAGCATATATATCTCCACATCCAGTAAACATGTTTCAACATAACACAATACCACACAATATTTCATATATATAATAACATACTCTAACTCATATAAATTATTCCATATGCCTTCATACTTATCAAGTTGGAATGTTATGATTGTTTTGCCCTTCTACTCTAAACAGAACTAAATTGGATATGGGTACCAAGGCTACTCCGAGCCACCCAGGAACTTCGCCTGAGAAAAATATCATTTTAATATTTCTAAGGGTGTCACTCCGGACATATCCTCCAATATATGAGTCTCATCTCCAAGATGGCCAACTTCAGGCCTAAGTGGTACCAAACTCCCTCAATGGCATGTCATCTATCCTAGCTCTAGTCCTAGTTAGAGTAATTGGGCCTTATCCTCTCAACAATTCATCATAGTAAAATAAATTAACTTCATCACATAATTCATTATACATAAGTTAAAGCTCATAACAAAATCACAACATAAGTACCCTATGGTTCACCCAAGTGGAACCGCCGTACTACATTCACAAGCACCTATAAATACATTCCATACAATGCAAATTCATCATCTTTAACTTATAGGTTCATTGATCAAAGCATACAGGTTCATTTATCAAAACCAACAGGTTCATTGCTCAAAACATACAGGTTCATCATTGAACTAATGCAATCCTAAACACCAAACATTCAATTAAATCCACATGTGGTTATGTACAAACCTTAATAAAGTTTTACCAACTTCAAATTTATGGGACTTGTGGCTCTTGCGGATCTCCAATTGATTACAAACCTAATTTGAAAGTATATTTGATTAATACATTTATAAAATATTTATTCACAATTTATTTTAAACAATTATTTATAGTTTCTAATAAGTGGCAATATGACCTCATATGACTCTTTAACCTATAACTTTTTTTATACTTATCCAATTTATGTAATTCTTATTTCTAATTAAAGCTAACACAAAAGATTATAACATATTACAATTTCCGAATTTTTGAACTATTACACAATTTTTAGTATAATTTTAAATATTATCTTGTCTTCTGTCATTAGATAGTTTTGAGACTCCTTATTTAAACTTCCATTTCTTATAACATGTAGGTTGTATTATTGTCAAAATTTATAGACACTTAGAGAGTCAATTTGAAACATTTTACATTTTACAATTTTATCTGTTATTGCTTCTAAAGTCCTCAAACACTAGATAATATCTAACTGGTCCAATACATAGTGACAACCCGACCAGTCCTCATTTTTATGATCATAACTCATAAAATGCTTAATATATTGAGGTAAAGTTTTCATAAAAACTTACCTAAGATATAGAGATAAAATTATTATGTTTTACACTTTGGTTAATTCGGACTATATAAATCTCAAAAATAAGGACAAATAAACTGGTATAATCCTGATCAAAGGAACAGTTATCAATCTCTTCACAATAACTCAACTTATACCAAGAATATCACCATGAAATTTGGGATACAGATAAAGGACATGTATATCTATAACTTTTATGTTTTAAGCTTCCACTGAATATGCCTCTAACATGGTGAAAATAAATAAAAACCCTACTAAAATCTGTTGGTATACTGTTGGGAAGCAGTAACACTTATTTGAGAATATTTCTTCATACCCACCAAAACATTCAAAATTGCATTAATGGCACATAAATGAGACATAAATCTACAACTTTCATATTTTAAACTTCTTAAATTCGGCCTCTAAGAGCATGAAAATAAAGCTCCAATCTCTGTCATAGAAACAAAATTCTAAGAATAAATAGGTTTACTAACAACACCAACAATCAACCCTTAATCTATCTTTAATCAACTCAAGAAAGATCAATTCACTTACCACTGATCCAAAAGCCCTGAATTGTGGTTGAATTTTGAAAGAAGATGGAGGAAATATGAAGAAGAAGAAGAAGAAGAAGAAGAAGAAGAAGAAGAAGAAGAAGAAGAAGAAGAAGAAGAAGAAAATGAGAGTGAAGAAAAGTGGGCAATTGTGCCCATACTTATCTAAATTTCGAGTGTTTCCTAACCACAATTTCTTTCTCTCTCTCTCTTTTTTTATTATTATTATTATTATTATTATTATTATTATTATTATTATTATTATTTCACTAATCAACTCAATTAAACAATTAACTACATCAATGAATTAGGATTTAATCAATTAGTTTCATTTTAACTAAAATAACTACATCAACGAATTTTATTTATTAAAATTTTAATTGAGCCACTTATCATTTATTCATTTTTATTAAATCCTAACTAGCGAACTGCATTCAAATATGATTTTTTAGAACATGATTGAAATCTAGCACACAATCACATACTATAAATAATATCGGATCTAAAGGTGATTAAATAAAGAAGTGAGCTGATTATACCCCTATAAGGCTTTTCATCAATAGCTTTACCCTACATTCATCCATCCCAAAATTTTTTATCAATTCCTTATTGTACTTGGATTGATTGATGAAGATGTCATTTTTGCTTTGCTTAATTTGGAGTCCAAGAAAGAATTTGAGCTCGCCCATCATACTCATTTCAAATTTCCTAATCATACACTTAGCAAATTTTTAGCAAAGATTCTCATTAGTAGACCCAAAAATAATGTCATCAACATAAATTTGAACAATGAGAGTGTCATGCTTATGTTTTTTAATAAAAAGAGTTGTATCTATAAGAAAGATACTAAGTCTTTCATACCAAGTTCTAGGGGCTTACTTTAATCCATATAAAGACTTAGTGAGTTTATAGACATGGTTTGGAAGGGCATGATCTTCAAAACCAAGAGGTTGCTCAATATAGACTTCATCGGATATAAAACCACTTAAAAAATACTTTTTACATCCATTTCAAAAAGCTTGAAATTCATATGGCATGCATATGCTAATAAAATACGAATAGCTTCTAATCTTACTACGAAGGCAAAAGTTTCATCATAATCAATGCCTTCCTCTTGGTTATACCCTTCTGCAATCAATCTAACCTTGTTTCTTATTATGTTACCATCGTTATCTAGTTTGTTCCTATAGACCCACTTACTTCCAACAATTGGATAGTCCATAGGTCTTGGAACCAAGGTCTAAACCTTATTCCTCTCAAATTGATTGATTTCATCTTGCATAGCAATCACCCAACTCTCATATCCAAAGCTTCATCAATTGTCTTTGGTTCAATTTGAGATACATAAGCAATATTAGAATTAAGAAATTTGGAACGAGTACTTATACCTTTTGTAGGATCACCAATGATTTGCTCCTTTAGGTAGTTTCTTACAAAACTCCACTCCTTTGGTAGCTCATTGGTTTCTTGCTCTTGAGCTTGGGGTTGCTCCTCCTTTTGAAGTTGTTCCTCTTATTCCTTATCAAGATCATTCTTTGTTGAATTCTCTTGTTCCACTTGATCAAGATTGAGATTCTCCATGGAATCTACAACATTATCCAACTGAATACCTTTCCCAAGATCAAGTCTATAGGATCCATCAAAATTAACATGCATAGACTCTTCTACAACTGATGTTCTATTATTGAAGACTCTATAAGCTTTGCTAGAGGTGGAGTAACCAAGAAATATGCCCTTATTCGATTTTGAGGCAAATTTTCCAAGGTTGTCCTTAGTGTTTAATATGGAGCATTTGTAACCAAATACTCTAAGATATGAAATCTTGGGTTTTCTTCCATTCTGAAGCTCATAAGAGGTTTTATTTAAAATAGGTCTTTTGAAAATGGGGTTTGCAATATAACAAGCGGTATTAGTGACTTCCATCCAAAAGTAGGTTGGTAGACCATATTCATTAAGCATTGTTCTAGCCATTTCTACCAATGTTTGATTTTTCCTTTCAACTACCTCATTTTGTTGAGGAGTTCTTAGAGTGGAAAAATCATGAGAAATATCATTTTGTAAACAATAGTTTTCAAAAATATCATTTTCAAACTATTTGCCATGATCACTTCTAGAGATACAATATTCCTTCTCATTTTGGACTCTCTTAGCAAAGTGCTTGAAGTTTTGGAAAGTATCACTTTTATAAGCTAAGAAAATTACCTAAGTAAACCTAGAGTAATCGTCAACAATAACAAATGTATAATGTTTTCCACCCAAGCTAGCAACTCTACTAGGTCCAAACAAATCAAGATGCAATAATTGAAAAGGTCTAGAGGTGCTTACAATATTTTTGGGCTTGAATGATGATTTGTGTTGCTTCCTTCTTTGACATGGTCACAAGTCTTATCCTTCAAATATTTGACTTTTGGGAGCCCATCTACTAGTTCATCGTTACTAAGGCTTTGAATTAAGTCCATACTTGCATGTCCAAGTCTTCTATGCCATAGCCAAGATTCTTCACTAATAGACATAAGACAACTAGAAGAAACATTAGTTAACTTGTATAAGTCAATTATGTAAATATTGCCATCTCTTTCTCCTTTGCATTAAATGATGTTTACAGAGAGGGTTTTCTGGTGGGAACATGGCTTTCCCGGTCAAAAAATGACCTATTTTGATATGTGGCATCATTTGGTTAGCTAAACGCTCCAATGGCTAGTTTTTATATGATTTTTCCGGTCGAAACTCCTAGTGTCCTAGTCGGGTCTTGCCCAATGATGCCATACTTAGGTCTTGGGTTTGCTGGCTTCGAGTGCTTCCAGGTCGGGACCATACTTTTCTAGTCGGGACATCAGTCAGTATGACTTGTTCATTTTGACTTTCAGATGACATAGCACACTTTGGTAGAGTCTCTTCTTCAACGGTCATATTCTTTTGAATTTTCTGATCGGACTATAACATGTCCCAGCCTGGAAATGGTCTGTCTCGGTCAGGACATGACTTGTCACGGTCTGCTTCAACTTCTGGAACTTTAGAAGAATCAGAAGGCAACATTTTCCAGTCTAGACATATATTTTCCGGTATATACTAGAGTCCCAGTCGGGAATTACATATTTCCAGAAAATGCTTGACTTGTTTAATGAGGAATTTACAACCAAATGTGTTAAAATTTTAAACATTATCAAAATAACACTCAATAAAGATGTTAATGACATTTAATTTGATTGTAAAGATCAAAATAGAGAGCAATCACCATAAGATTAATATTTATCATTGTCAATAAATAAATGTCATTTAATTTATATAAGACTTGATTTACTATTGTCTATTATTAAAACATTTATCATGGAAAAAAACTAAAAATTACATATCCATTAAAATAGTAATAATAACCCATTGTATTTGAATATCAAAGTGCAAATACAGTTTTAATATGAAATTAACAGAGAATATCGTTCAATAGTATAAAATAAATAAAATATTCTAATTTCTAGTATGATAGTTATAATTATTTTAGAATTGGCCTGTAATATTTTTTGGAACAATGCTCATTTGGTGTTGTTGGGATAGATCTACTTAAATATCAACACGAAGGGAAAATAGAGAGAAGATCGATGTAGATGACATCATACGCGTGTATTCGAAGTGAAAACGGTAGTTTTCATTTTGAGATTTTAATATAGAAAATTTTGGAAAATAAGTAAAAGATGTTTTACACTTTTCTTTTAAAATTGTGAAAACAGTAAAAATAGTTTTCAATTGAGTTTTATTCGAAAATGTCCAAAATAAATACAAAGCTCTATTTTGTATTTTCATTTTGAAAAATTTTCTGAAATTAAACAGTTTTTCAATTCTATTTTATTAATAAGTATTATTTTAATGAAGTGAGACCCACTTATTTATTCTCACAAAAACGACCTGCCAATTAGACAATAATGACGACTGGTATAGACACAACTATTTTGTATCATGGCAAAATCTCATGTATTTTGGTAAAATTAGTGGCCAAAAAAAAAAGGATGAGTTAGAGTAAATTAGAGTTAAATAAATAAATAGGTAACATACGACCCAACTCATTTGCCACCCCTAGTTTTCAACAATCAAATTGATTCCATTATATGCAATTATGTACTCTTCTAGCAGAAGAAAATTTGAATTATTTGTCTACTAGTTCATGTAGCATGATACTACTGAACAATTCTGTATTGTATATTTGTAGTGATTAAGATTCCATAATTAGCCTCATTTAGTATTGCCAATCTGGTTTCTTTCTCGTGTACACATTAGTGACAGCTATCATTTTCTTTTATAGTTGAGTGTTCTTTATTACCATATTTGAAGGATAAGTTTGAACATAAAATGATTCAAAAAAGTAAATAATATCAATCGCCTTACAAGGCAAAGTGATTGACCCAAAACATACCAATCTAAAACAAGAAATTTGGTGTTTTCTACACAAAATTCAGGGGCCGATCCACTATGGCCTCTTTGTTTCACTTAATTACAATTTTGAGTCTATGAATTATGTTGCTTACCTTTTTTTTATTATTATTAGGAGGTCTTAGAGTCTTGGATTACGCAAGAAAGGGTAGTCATTTTATTGCACATATATAAATGTGTTATACTCATATTAATATTGGTAGATAGTAAAGAAAAGACTTCAACTCAAAATCTTTAACAATTTACAAGTAAAAATAACAATCTAGTCAACCTTTGATTAGCCTTTTTTTTTTTTCTTCTCCAATCAACTTCCTAGTTATTCAAATTAGAATTTAGTTAGCCTTAGTAGTCTAATGACATGTAATTTAGTGAACATCCACGTGAATAATTAAGGAGTTGATGGCCAGCAAAAATAACCAATCATAGCAAATGCATGTAGCTCTACATGTATTAGACCTAGAATTTTTGTTATTACTACCATCACTTAAAAATAATGTCATTGTACCCGTACCAGTTGACTGTACAGCCTGAATTTATTTAAAAGAGTTCCTAGATTCGATCTCTACTAAAGACATCTTTGGTAAGGAATGAAGAGTTTTAACTGTGACTAAACTCCGAACAGAATTAGTGTCAGATCGTAAAACAGATTAAAATACATATAGTTTACATTAAAAAAATAATAATGTCATTATGGGTATTAACTCCACTAACTTGTCTACTTCACTAGTACTGATACAAAATTTTTACTTTTGGGTGCATGAATTTATCCCCACAAATTTAAACTTTGGATTCGCCCTTGGGTAAACTTACACTTGAATGAACTAAAATCCATGAATAATCATGGCGCATTGAACATTTTCCCACATTTGGAATTTTTGTAGGTTATGTAATGATGGTTTAGAGTGGATATATTTGGTATAGTTGATTAATGTTTCCATATAAAAATTCAAGACTAGGAAAGAATAATCATTATTACCAAATTACTTCTATCCAATAAAGAGGAGTGAAAATTTTATAAGGACATTTCCTCTGTGTTAACCTTTGATAGATTTTTGCTTGCATGTGAATAAGTTTTGAAATATGGAAGCAAAGAGAAACTTACCACCTTGTCAATCAATGGTGCCTCCATCAACACTCCCTATGTTAGCCCCAAATTCATTTGGAGTGTGGAAAAATCCCATCTTCATCAACCATGATAACCAATTTGGTGCTAAGAATAGTTACAAAGAAACTCAACATTCATCTACACATCATGATGAGAAAACTCATGCCCAATTAGGGAAAAACCAATTAGACCCCAGCATGGATCCTAGAAAACTTAAAAGGTGAAATTATTTTTTTATGCATTTTAGTTTTTTTTTAATTTTAAATGCAATTATATAATTATTTTTTATTTTTTTAAAAAAAATGTGTAGGATCATTTCAAATAGAGCTTCTGCACGGAGGTCTAGATTGAAAAAGCTTCAATATGTTACTGAAATGGAAAAGAAAGTGAAATCTTTGGAGGTAACATGATAATTGGTTTATAAGCAAAAAGTCACATTAAAGCCCATGTACCTTTTTTTTTTTATGATTTTGCGAGTGATCTTCTAAGTTGTTTGTATATTATGTTAAATACTTCAATTTTGATTTTGCTATTTATTAGGGGTGCTTAAAATTATTGTTAAGTGTAAAAAAAATATGTTTAAAATTTTCTGATTTAATTAACTGATTTTTTTAGTTTTTTTCTTTTATATAAATGAGCTTTTTTTTCAAACCTGTTTATAGTAAAAATATTTAAAAGTATTTTTCTAAGATCCAAAAAAATCAAAAATAAAATTTTTTTGAAATGTGTTTTTCTCAAACACAATGCTAATAGAGCCTAAGGGTTTAATAAGTTGCAAAATGACATTATACATGGGCTTAATAGGGCAAAAAAAAATACAAAAACTTAATTAGTAAAACAAAATAAAAATACAGAGACTAAATAAAAAATTAACAAATTAGTTGGAACTTAATATTCCTTTTCCCTTGTTTGTTTTCTTTACATTACAGTTCTTACAAATATTTTTGAGCTTAGATCTTACCCCTTTTCTTATGACCTACGTACTCTAAAGGTTGAGATAGCAGTTCTTCATCCACAAGTAGTAGTGTACAAAAAGAAACAACAATTGTTGCAAATGGAGCAGAAAATGCTAAATGAAGAAATTTCTACTCGTACAAGCAAAACATTACTCAATACTGGTACGTATTTGTGAAGAAATAATGTTAATTATTTATGTGAAGCTAAGCCAGCTGATCTAAGGAACCGTTTGATTCAAGAGTGAGAATGAAAATAGATATGAGAATAAGAATTAAAATAATTAATTTTAATATATTGTTTGGTTTATTTTTATTAAGAAATGAGAATAAGAATGAAATTCAACTCATACATGTTTGATTAAATTATTATATTTATATAAATTTATTTATTTTGAAATGTAAATTTGTTAATAAACTATAACATGATATAATTTTATAAAATAATATAAAAGAGATTTTCGAATTATTTGAATTTAAATTATATATGAATTCTATTTATCTAAAATAATTGCACTTTTAAATTTATCATTATTAAAAAATAATATTATTAAAATAAAATATTTTTTAATGTCTTCTAATATTAATTAAGAGTATATTGAAAAATTAAAAAAAAAAATTGTTATAATTTATATTTGGTTAATTAGACTTGATTTTAATGGGAATTAAATTTCATTCCCTATGCTGGAATGAGTGATTTCCAGGGGAATCACGTTCTCATTTCCATTAATTTTTTTCCTAACTAAACATTAATCACTCATTTTTATTTTCATTTCCACCCAATTTTTTATAAACCAAACATTCCCTAAATATTTTATTTAATACTTAAATAGCAGAGATTGAGGAAAACAAAGAGCAAGTGAATAGGTTGAGGAGACTTCATTTGACACAACAACGAGAAAATATGGAAGAAGCACAAGTGCTGCTGCCTATAGCTTCAACAAATATGGATCTAATGTGCTCCAATCAAGGTATATATATATATATGCATTTAGAGTTTAATTAGTGCTTGCAAATTATCTAAGAAGAATTGTCGACCCAATTAGGAGACAGTGGAGAACAAATATATGAATGGAGGCAGCAAGTGGCTTGGAGAAATTAATGTGGATGCGATCGAACATTTGCAGTTGCCTTGATGGTGAATGCAAGTTGGAAACATAATGTGACGTCAAGCATTGAGCAAATAGTCAGGCTCTCAACAAAATCCTCGTAATTGTGTCATCTAAAATTATTAAATGGTTCATTTCTCTTGTCTATCTGTTTTCAAAGGAGGAACTCCTTCATATTTTGTTTGTTTATTTGTCATTATTTTTACTATTTATATTGTTTTCTTTTTGTGCATTATCATGTTTGATTATGGGTGAACACTGTTTACTTTTGTTTTAATTTTTTGTTACCAGCTTATCAAAAAAAACAGTGACCGATTCAGATTTGGATATTGAAAAGAGTTAACGAAAAAAAACATAGGACTATAATGTAAATAATTTTATTTTGGGAGGAAAAAATAAGGAAAGTTATAATAATGACAAACATATAAGATTAATTTTTTTCTAGGAAGAGCAACCGCTCCTATAGTCGGCCACGGCCTAGAAATTATATTTTATTTCTATTTTTCAAAGGTTATGATCTTAATTTTCTCTCAAAAGTAAAATTTAACTTTACTTCCTTATATTAAATGATTAAAAATGTATTTATATATAATATCCAATAGTATGCATGGCTGTTTTTAGGAATATAAACCTAATTCATGAACCTGGAAAGAAACGAAACTATAAAAACCGTTTGAAACGTTACAGGAGCAATAGAAGCAAGGATTAATTCAATGCACATTGTAATTTTTTTTATAAAAAAGAATTATTTATATTCAAAAGCATCTCATCAATTTATAATCATTATGTTATCCTCTTCTCTCTCTCAAAACCCGACAATCTTTTTTTCTTCTATTTATTTGCTTTTGATAGTTTTTTAAAGGCTGTCATCGGCTTTTAGTGTCAGCAGTAGCCTTTCTTTCTTTCTTTTTTCTTTAATTATATGCACAATAGTTTGGATTTTGCTTTGTTCATCGAAGATCTATCTTTTGATTTGGTGTTTTTTATTCTCTTTTTGAATTTTAATTTATGTTTTTTGTAATGAAGATTTGTACTCTCATCCAGGATTGTAACAACCGGCACAGCCGATTCAACCGACCCTTAGGCCGGACGGTTTTTATCTCTAGAATTGTAGGAGGGGGGAAGAAATGGCCCAACTAGTTCCACCGGAAAAATTGAGAACCGGTCCAGATTGACCGGTTTTTCCATATCATTTTAATTTGTGCAAAAAAAAATTTAATTATTAAATTTAGTTCAATCCAGGTAATTGAACCGATTCAACCAAAAAATTGACTCTAAAACTAGATAGATTAACCACAAACTAGTCAAATTGGTCAAAGTAAACATATTTTTTAAGGCTTAACTCACCTTTATTTATAAAATGCTATACCATCTTGCTTCTTACTTTTTTTTCTATGTGGAATTGTTGACTCTTTTTTGTATTTCTTTTTTTATTGCTTTTTGTTATTATTTTTCCTTTACAATTTGAGATTCAAATTATAGATTACTTTTACATTTAATAATTAATTAAATATTTAGTTATACAAATATATGGAATATAATTTTTTTTAAATAAAAAAAAGAGAATATGATATAGGTTATATTAGTCTTGTAAACTATGAATAACTTCAAACAACTTATATTATATTTTTATTATGTATGAGACGTATTATGTCTTATTATATATGAGACATATACTGATTCAACCCCTATTCGACCATAAATCTGTGACTAGCTGGTTTTTCCGGTTCATTGACTGGGCCGATTTTTACAACATTGGCGCTGACTGTCATGGGTGTGATAGAAATTTGACAGCTTTTGTTCATTGCAGGCACGATGATTGTTGTGAGCATGACAAAAGTTTGGCAACTTTTGTTCTTCACTAGTGTGATGACCATCACGGTGTGACAAAAGTTGGACAATTTATTCAATGCACATTGTAATTTTTTATATAAAAAAAAAAAATTATTTATATTCAAAAGCATCTCATCAATTTATAGTCATTATGGTATCCTCTTCTGTCTCTCAAAACCCCACCATCTTCTTTTCTTCTATTTATTTGCTTTTGATAGTTCTTTAAAGGCTATCGTCAGCTTTTAGTGCCAGCAGTAACCCTTCCTTCTTTTTTCTTCTTTAATTATATGCACAATAGTTTGGATTTTTTTTTGTTCATCGAAGATCTATGCTCTGTGTTGGTATTTTTTATTCTCTTTTTGAATTTTAATTTGTGTTTTTTGTAATAAAGATTTGTACTCTCATCTAGTATTGTAAAAACCGGTCCGGTCCAGCCGGTTCAACTGGCCCTTAGGCCAAACGGTAGAACTGGGGGGAAATGGCTCAGTCGATTCAACCGGAAAAATCGAGAACCGGTCCAGATTGACTGGTTTTTCTATATCATTTTAATTTTGTGCAAAAAAATTTTAATTATTAAATTTAGTTCAACCTAGCCAATTGAACCGCTTCAACCAAAAAATTGATTTCAAAACTAGATAGATTAACCACAAACTAGTCAAATTGGTCAAAGTAAACATATTTTTTAATGCTTAACTTATACTTATTTATAAAATGTTATACTATCTTGCTTCTTACTTTTTTTCTATGTGGAATTGTTAACTCTTTTTTGTATTTCTTTTTTTTATTTCTTTTTTATATTACTTTTCCTTTACAATTTGAGATTTTTTACTGATTGTATTTTCAAATTATAGATTACTTTTACATTTAATAATTAATTAAATATTTAGTTATACAAATATATGGAATATGATTTTTTTAAATTAAAAAAAAAGAGAATATGATATAGTTTATATTAGTCTTGTAAACTAGGAATGACCTCAAATAACTTATATTATATTTTTATTATGTATGAGACATATTATGTCTTATTATATATGAGACATATATTGATTCAATCCCGATCGACCCTAAACCCGTGACCAGCTGGTTTTTTTGGTTCATTGACCGGACCGATTTTTACAACATTGGCGGTGACCTTTATAGGTGTGATAGAAGTTTGACAGCTTTTGTTCATTGTGGGCGCGATGATTGTTGCGGGCATGACAGAAGTTTGGCAACTTTTGTTTTTCACTAGTGCAATGACCGTCACGGTGTGACAAAAGTTGGACAATTTATTGCACACCCAAGCCCTAAAACTCATCATGGATGCAATGCCCATCAAGTGGACGATGACTTGCGAGTCAGCAGTGTCCTATTCTAAATAGGAACCTAAACCTAGGGTTTTAACTCTCCATCTCTAATTTAGATTAGAGAACATATAAATAGACCTTTTAAGGGTCTAAAGCATAGCTACTACACACATAAAAAAAAGAGTTATTTCTTCTTCTCCTCTTAAAAGATTATCACCATTGCTAGCAATTTAGTGTTTAATCACTCAATTGCCTTCGAGGTACTTTCTTTTACTCCTTCGCGTGGATCATTGTTAGAGCAATCCATAAGCTTTGGATTGTTGTAGTTTGCTACAACCCAACAAGAAGGAAAACTCACAACCTTGAACATCAAGACTTAAACAAAGAGGTAATCATTTTAACCTTGTATAGGTTAATTGGTTTTGATAAAATAAGGTGATTTTATGGTTTTGGGTTTGTAAAAAAAATTTAAATTCTGCTGAATTTCTTGTATGAGATACACATACAAAACCCTACATTAGTATCAGAGCCACCTTATACCTATCAAAATTAATTTTAATTGAAGATGCAATATGATTATATGAAATTGGCAATTTTGGGTTCCATTGTTTTTGAAAATTAATTTTGATTATAAATTCATTTTTCTTTCATAATATGATCATAGATGATCAAAGAATATAATTATGATTAAAAATTCTATTGAATGTGATTTAATTGGTGAAATTCGGATTTATGAACAATGTGGCCGAAAACTAGTTTTTGCATGGCCTAGTGATGTTGTATGGTGTAATTGATGGGGCTATTTGACGTGTTTTTATAATATGATTCTATGAACATTGATTTGACATGTTATGAATGCATTTTAATATCTGAATAGCTCCAAAATTGTAATTAAAATTATTTTAATCAATTTTATAAACAAGAGAAATGAATTGTTTTGTACCCCAATGGCGCTATTTTGTTTGCAAAATTTTGTATGTATCAATTTCAGTTCCAGCACCTTTGTATCATATTTTTTGTGATAATTATGACATTATTTTTATATTGAATGCATGCCATAATGATTTTGCTCAATTTTAAATTTTCAAGTTGATTCTAATTGATGAATGAGTCAATTTGAGTGTCTTGTGTATCGGTTCATTAGGCTTAATGATTTGGCTTGTTCCAAATTGTTTTGATTAGCTAGAATTGACCTATAGATGCTTAGATTGATTATTTAAGTTTCTAGAATTTTTAGAAATCTTTCAGTTTTGATTTTGAATCAATATAAGTTGAGCAAATTCAATTCTAGTATAACTAGATAATGATGTGTATGGTAAAATTGAATTGTCTGATTTTTGGCATCATTATAACTTGGTTTTAAGGTAAACTAATTTTGAATTAATTTATAGAAATATGGAATTTTAATGTTAATATGATTAAAGGATTAAAACCTAGATAGAAATTACATACAAAGTGAAATTAACCTAATCAACATAATTAGGCAATTTCAGTTCAAATGTTGAAACCGGTTTTCAAATTGGAATCCAAAATTGTCATTTTCTGTTTTACCTTTCTTTATGCATTAGAGAGTGCATACTAAGGGTGTACGGTATGCATGGTGAATGATTATGGACTTGAGCCAATGTGATTGAGAATGCATAATTTTTTATTTATGGCAAATAGGGTCTGCGTGTCCCTACCTCTCTTTCTCATCTATTTTTATTCTCGTCTCACTTTTCTCAAATGTAAATTGAGATTTTCTATTTTAAAATATGTAAGTAGATTACATAGGATTAGAATAGATTGGAGATGCAAAGAAATGAAATAAGGAGGTGGTGCCATAAACAAGAAGACTTAGAAATAGGAATTTGATTTCTATTTCCTATTTTTGGGTTGTAACTCATGCATATACCTAGGTAAGACCTAATCAATCCCTCTTTGGCTCAAGGGATTGATATTAGTATGTTCATAATCATGTCATATAGTTAATGTAACTATCTTTATATGTTCTTGTGATGAATGAATATATAAATGTATGCAAAGTATGATGAGACTGAATAAAAGCAAATCCTCGCTAAAATAATATTAAAACTAATGTCTTCCATTAATATAAGAGAACTAGAGTTCTTCTAGAGTTTGGATTGTTAGGCAAACCCAAGCCCGCTCAATAAGAATATGTTATTACTAAGGCCCATCTGAAGTCCTTACAAAAGAAGGCATTTGATGCCCTATCTATTTCAAGTATTTTCGTTATTGATATTAATATTGTTTCTAGTAATAATATTTGAATATTAGATACCGGGTGTGGCTCATATATATGCACGATATGCAGGACCTAAAGAACTATAGACAGCTCAAGATAGGAGAATCAAACTATGCTTAAGGAATAGAGCAAGAGTTACTGTCTTGGCTATAGGGACTTATGTTTTGATTCAACCTAGTGGGCTTGTAATAGAATTAAACAATTGCTTTTATGTTCCTGCTTTAACTAAGAATATTATTTTTGTTTTTTCTTTGAATAGAAAATGGTTTTAATTTAACAATTGATGGCAATAGTTGCTCAATAATGTTAAACGGTATTCTTTATGGAACTAGAACACTTTGCAATGGGATATATATACTTGATATGTCTGGTTCTATTTTCAATATCAATGATAATAATAAAATAAGAAAATCTAAAATCATCATATTTATGGCATTGTTGACTTGGCCATATTAGTGAGAGGTGGACAACTAAGCTATACAAGGAAGGTAGCTTAGGCAGATGTAAATCTTGCTTATTAGGCAAGATGACAAAATTACCTTTTATTGGAAAGGGTGAACGTGCCAAAGAACAACTGGAACTAACACATTCAGATGTATATGGGTCAATGTCTATGCACGCTAGAGGTGGTTTTATCTACTTCATCACTTTTATCGATGATTACTCATGATATGGGTGCTTATATCTTATAAGATACAAATTTGAAGCTTTTGAAAAGTTCAAGGAATTCAGAAATAAAATGGAGCCAAGAATATTAAAACACTTATATCAGATCGAGGTGGTGAATACTTAGGCCAAGAGTTTCAGGATTATCTTAGGGATAATGGGATATTATCCTAGTGGACTCCGCCTTACACACCACAACATAATGGTATGGATGAAAGGAGCAACTGAACCTTATTGGATATGGTGAAGTCAATGATGGGCTTAGCAGATCTAGCTAGATCCTTTTAGGGCTATGCACTTGAGACTGTTGTTTATGTTTGAAACAGAGTTCCATCAAAGTAAGTTGATGTTACTCTATATAAGATGTGGACTAACAAGAAACCCTCATTTTCACACATGAAAATGTGGTGTTGTCCAGTTTACATGAAGAGGATTATGTCAGATGAGCTTGATCATAAATTTGACGAGTGTCTATTTGTAAGACATCCTAAAGAAATGATTGGATATCGATTCTACAATGCTCTGGAACAAAATTTGTTTGTTTCAAAGCATGCTACCTTTTTAAAGAAAAAGTTTCTTTTATGAAGAGATAATGGGAGCAAAATTAAACTTTGATGGAATGATGGTGTGCTAAGAAGGGAGGGTTGAATTGGTGGCAAATAGAAATTTTCAGCTTAATGGATTTCTTTGAGTGTTTGAGTAATAAGCATATGAAACATAAAAAGTAAAGGAGTAAGAGAAGATTGCACACAAGGATTTATAAAGGTTCGGGTGTTAACAAATCCTAGTTCTCTCTCCAACCGCAATTGGTAGTTCGACTAACTCAACTTAAGACTACAAAAGAGTTTCCTATCTAACTCACAACTAGAGAGTTTTCCTAGCTCACCCACAATTAAGTGTTTTCTCAAGGCTCACACTGAACCCAAATCCCTTGTGTTTTAATGGCTCATACAATAACCAATTCCTTTGTATTTTTCACAAGCTAACAAATAACCCAAACAAGAGTTTTTCTTACTTAGGATTACTCTTACAACCTATACCCAAGTGTTTAAGGTTGACACTTAAACCTTTCTTACAAAATAGATGAGAAATAAAATTGCAAGAGTTTTGGCACACTTAAATTTTAGTTATTCTATTCTAAGGCCTTTTGGAGGTCTATTTATAATGTTTACCTTCTAATTAGCTATTACATATGGTGCCAAAAACATTTCTAATATTCTAAAGATGAATGATTAAAAGTTATTTAACAGAGTAAAATCGCGAGCGTGATTCTACAAGTGTCCGTTGGTGCTTTCGACGTGGCAGCCTTTGATTGGTCCTTTATACAACGACTCTATAATGACTAATCTAGTCAGCAAGGAATCGATAGCGTGCTTTAGAGTTCTGATCACACTTCCAATGTCCTAAGTAGGATGATAATTTTTCCAGTCTGCATTTGCTTTTGGAATTCAAAGACCATTTTGCATTAAGCCTTTCCCGAGTGCGACATCCATTTCTCTAACGGGAGTTGTGTCCCAAACGGGACTTTACTTTCCCAAGCGAGAGTTTTAAAAGTTCATAAAGTTGTTATGACACATGGCATGCTCTTATTGAAGTTCATAAAGCTCAAGCATAATTTTCATAGGCGCAATAGTGTTTTCACTTTTGCTTTGGCAAAAAAGCTATGCGCGAGCGCGTATTACAGGTCATTTTGTTTCTTTAATTTGTTCATTAAGTAATCATTGGCCTATTGACTTGAAATTTTGTATGCTACAAAAACACACTTAGATAAACATATTAGTGATACTTAATTTGATTATCAATACCAAAATAGATATCAATTATGTTAAGGTCAACAATGAGGAAGTTCAAGATGCTCAAGCAAATACTGATAAAACTGTTTGAACCCAAGTTTGTTACTCTTATGGATGATATAACAATTGCACCTTCAGAAGCACAAATGCTTCATAGCTCTAGTAGGATGTGTTATACTCCCATGAGATATATTCTCATTAGGGAACAAAATGACATTATGATTATAAAGGATGATGAGCCCACTACATACGAAGAAGTTCTAAACAGTTCAAAATATGACAAATGGCTAAAAACCATTAAGTCAGAAATGGATTCCATGTATGAAAATAAGATATGGACCATAATTGACCCACCTGAAGGGATAAAACCTATAGGTGCAAGTGGGTCTTCAAGAAAAAGACCGATATGGAGGGTAATATAGTTACCCATAAAGCTAGGCTAGTAGCTAAAGGCTATTATTAAAGGCAAGGAATTGACTATGATGAAAGTTTTAGTCTAGTGGTCATGCTTAAATCCATAAGGATACTCCTAGTCATTACTGCTCATTATGATTATAAGATATGGCAAATAAATGTGAAGATGACTTTCCAATGGGAAGCTCACTAAGGATGTGTATATGACACAGCAGAGGACTTCACTTCTAAAGATGGCGAAAAGGTATGCAAGCTTCAGAGATCCATTTATGGATTGAAGCAAGCATTCCAGAGTTGGAATATCCATTTTCATGAGACAATCAAAGATTTTAATTTCTCGTAAAATCTGGATGAACTTTGTATATACAAGAAGATCAGTAGGAGTGCAGTCGTTTTTCTTGTGTTGTATATGGATAAAATACTACTTATAGGAAATGATATCTCAGTCTTACAATCTATCAAGATCTGGTTATCTAAAAATTTATCCATGAAAGACCTTAGGGATGCAACCTATATTTTGGGGATAAAGATCCAAAGAGATAGATCTATAAGGCTGCTTAGTCTTTATCAATCTATATACATAGACAAGTTGCTAAGGAGGCTTAGCATGGAGTAGTCCAAGAAAAGATTTATTCCCATTACTCATGGGATTACCCTTTCAAACTCTATGTGTCCAAAGACACAAGATGAGAGGACTCATATAAGTTTGATCCCATATGCTTCGTTATAGGATCAATCATGTATGCTATGATATGTATGAGGGCTAATGTAGCATATGCTATAAGTGTCATGAGCAGATACTAGTTGGACCTTGGTAAGGGTCATTGGGTGGCTATCAAAAATATCCTTAAGTACTTGAGAAGGACTAAGGATGTATTCTTGTTATATGGAGATGGAGATCTTAAGGTAAGCAATTATACTGATGTCAGCTTCCAAACTGATAGGGATAATTCAAAATCTCAGTCAGGTTATGTATTCACAATGAATGGTGGAGTAGTCAGTTGGAAAAGTTCCAAATAGGAGACGACTATCAATTTCACAACTAAAGTAGAGCACATTGCAGCTTCCAAGGCAGCCAAGGAAGCGGTTTGGATAAGGAAATTCATCATGGAACTAGGAGTGGTTCCCAACATTATTGATCCAATACAACTGTATTGTGATAATAATAGAGCTATTGCATAAGCAAAGGAACTACAATCTCATCAAAGATCTAAACATGTGCTCAAACGCTACTATGGGATTAGAAAGATCATAGGTAAAGGTGATATAATGATAGAGAGAATGACCATTGATTAGAATATAGTTGATCCACTCACTAAGCCATTACCCCCAAAAGAAGTATGATTCTCATATACTTGCCTATGGTATTAAATACAAAAGTGATTAGCTTTAATGCAAGTGAGAGATTTTTAGGAATGTACTCTAAAGGCAACCACCTTTAGCACTTATTGTAAACTTTCATTATGAATGAATAAAAGACATTCTTCATTTAATTGATATTCATTTCAATTATGAGTAGATTAGATCTTAAATCGAATTATGAAGTTCGTGATATAAATATAGCATGAAGGAAATCATGATGTGATCATAATATTGAGATTCCTATCATGTGCAAATATATTTATATCTAAATTATCCCTAGTCATAGAATCAACAAGATAGGACATTGTTGATTCGAACAAACTATCACATGCTATACTCGTTCATTAGATCAAGTTGTAGATTTCATAATCTGTAGACATGAGAAGTTTAAAGTTAACATAAGGATGCTTGCTAGAGTAGTCAAGTACATTAGATGACCTGCTATGAGACCATCATATGGATCCTCTACTCTATTATCAATGGTAGTCTCATCATATCAATGGTGTAAATATACTTAGACTTGAGATGCTTAAGGTTATCTTGGATACTAATTCTATACATTGACTCCATTCCTTATTACATCAAGAGAGGTTGTTCATAGGGTGGTGATTGAGTATAGTTTGAGGTATTTAAAGGTAGTTGAGTAGCCAACAAAGGATTCATCACTCCTGATAAAAGGAGTATATACTCGCAGCCTCTTGTAGAGATCATTACTTAGGAATCTCTAGCGAGAGTGGAAATGCCATGAAGATAGCCTTCAATGAAAGTCTGTAAGAGTAATGAGTCTCAAGGACAAGATCTAGTATCACTTGGACTAGATGTGACATAATCAGTCTAGTAGGAGCTGACATAGAGTCCATGCTCTGAACCGAGTAGGGTATAGTATGGTGAAAGGATGAAATGCATGGATATTTATCTATGGAAGGGTTTATAGTAAGACCACTGACTTTCCGATCAATTAGGGGTCATGATGTGTTGCTAGATACCACTTATCATTTGCTCAATATCATATGATGTTTTGAGTGACCAACATAACTGGAAACCAATAGATCACACATATAGAGGGAATGAATGAAATGTGAAATCAATTTCGGATATGATCCAAAAATATGAGAGAGATAAGTGAGCGAAAGAGTTTCGTATTTTGGGGCAATATTGCTCGTCGTAGGTATGATAGTCATCGCAAGCATGACAAAAGTTTGACACCTTTTGTTCATTACAAGCGTAATAACCATCACAAGCATGACAGAAGTTTGATAGCTTTTGTTCATTGTGGGCACAACGACTGTCGCAGGCATGACAGAAGTTTGGCAACTTTTGTTCTTCGTGGGCATGATAATTGTCACGAATATGACAGAAGTTAGATAGTTTTTTCCATACCCACACCTTAAAGCTCATCACATGCACGATGCCCATCACGCACGCAATGACCTGCGAGCCAGTTATGTCCAATTCCAAATAGGAACCTAAACCTAGGGTTTTAACTGTCCATCTCTAATTTGGATTAGAGAACATATAAATAGACCTTTTAAGGGTCTAAAACGTGGCTACTACACAAAAGAAAATAAGAGTTATTCCTTCTTCTCCTCTCAAAAGAATATTCACTATTGCTAACACTTTAGTATTTAATCACCCCATTGCCTTCGAGATTCTTTCTTTCACTCCTTCACGTGGATCACTATTAGAGTTATCCATAAGCTTTGGATTGTTGTGGTTTGCTACTACCCAACAAGAAGAAAATCTCACAACCTTGAAGATCAAGACTTAAATAAACAGGTAATCATCTTCAACTTTGTATGGGTTAATTGGTTTCGACAACATAAGGTGATTCCATGGTTTCAAATTTGTAAAAAAATTTTAAATTCTACTTCATTTCTTATATGAGATACATGTACAAAACCCTACACACATAATAGAATATTTAATGAATAGCAAAGCTATTCCTAAGGAATAAAATCAATAAGGAAAGAGTCTACAATAGCTATTTTTATTCTACAATTTAGTTCATGTTATTATTCATATTTTAGCATTATTTAAGTGTAAATAACCTTTACTCTTGTAGGAAAAATGCAAATACATATAAATATAGGATAATCAAATTAACTCACAGCGGAAACAAAAGGATCAAATTTTAATCTATAATATTAAATATGCAAATACCAAATCTTAAGCACTTGTAATATGTCAGGTGATGGAGAAGGCTATAAGAGTCTCTCTTATAATCCACACCCTCACTAAAATCACACAAGTGATTTAGGAGCAGTATAAGTTCTCTGTATTTTGTGTAAATTCATATACATATTATTTCCACTTAGTAAGATATAAAAAATAGGAAGTCCATTCCTATTAGGATATCTAAAATAGAGTTTAAGCACATCCAAATTCTAAATATCATTAACTAAAAATAATAATAAATAATTATTTATTTATTTACTTTTATATATATGGACGTTTTTCACATCTCCCACTTGCCTACATAGAACTATTTGCTCTTAATATAACTCATATATTCTTATAAAGACATTGGAGCGTGTGATCTGACGAAAATATAGAGTCAGAATTACTACATTAAGTCACCACCTAACTAAGGTAGCAAATATTTTGTCTTTGCCCTACACATTTTGATCACACCTGATTAAATATTCTCAACTCCTCTTGAGAAAACACATAGTACTTAACCTAAACTCATATACAAGAATATGTGTCCATGATTACTTTGCACACTAAGTAAGGTAATTACTCGGGCAATGGATCGTAAACTCATGGTGTGACTTCAAAACATCTTCTTGAAAAGTCATATTAATTCATTTTTATTTGAATAATTTTCTAGCTATGTCTCATATGATTGCAGTAACTTTTATGATCCTATATGACACAACTAAGAAAATTATGCTATAGTCTAACTTCATAATCTACTTTTAAGTCCTAAGGGCAAATTCAAATATTTAATGTCATACAATGATAGAGATGGCGTAAATCTTGTCACTCTTTAATAGGTTTACTTTAGCATGTGTAATACATATTTATATGTTACGATGTGCCTCCCACTTAATAGGGTGTCATTCTTAAACATCCTATGGATCTCTTGCACATATTACTTAAATATACATTTTGAAAAGTTTACTAAAAACATTTTCATCCAACTATTTCATAGTCTTAACATAGATATGTGGATAAAACCTATATTCGACTTTATAAAGTCTTATCCCAATCTTTACTAAGGCAATATATAACTTATTATAAACCTACTACATAAGATGTCTTAAGGCATTGATCAAGACAAAGAACTCAACCTCTCTCAACAGGAGTATCAACGAGTTTTGAATAATGCATGCGAAATCATTCTGATATTTTATTAATGTAACTCTCTTAAGACAAACCAAGAATTTTGTTAAAATGATTCCTCTTGATCTTAATTCCTAATACATAACTAGTTTCACCCATATCCTTCATCTCAAAGATGGAGGATAACCATTATTTGGTGGTGTTGATTATCTCTATATTGCTCCCAACTAAAAGAATTTCATCTACATATAATGATAGAATCAAAATCCCATTAGCAATCTTTTTGATATACATACAGACCAATTAAAATGTTAGCTTAAAGGAACTTAAGGTACCATTATCTAGATGATTGTTTGAGACCTTAAATGGATCGTTTAAGATGACACACTTTGTCTACTTGTCCTTTGGTAATAAAACAAGAAGTTGATCCATATAGATCTCTTCATCTAGTTTTCCATTGAGAAATGTTATCTCAACATCCATTTGATGCAGCTCTAAATCTAAATGAGCTGCTAAAGCTAGGATCAAGGGAATTGAGGCAATTCTCACCATAAGAGAAAAAGTCTCTTCATAGTCTATATCTTCTTTTTAGGTATAGCCTTTCGCTACCTATCAGGCCTTGCATTTGTCAATTGGACCATTTGCTTTATGTTTTATCTTTAAGACCCACTTGTTTCCAATGGCCTTATGATCTGATAAAAGATCAACTAACTCCTAAACATCATTATTTACCATTGATTCCATCTCATCCTTCATAGCACCTAGCCATTCCTTGGAAACTGGTGAAGAAAGTGCTTCTTGATATGATGCAAGTTTATCTGCATCAGAAAGAGAGCACAATAATGCATCCCCTTTGATCTCAAAATGTCAATAGGGTACATGTCCACATTCACTCTTTCACAATTTACTCTCACTATCTTTGGCTATTGATTGAAGAGGTTATGATTCCCCCTCACCCTTTGCTTGAGATAGGAGAAGTGTTATCATATAACTCATACAACGATAACTCTTTGAAGGCTTCAACGATACTTGGAAAGTTTTTCTCTAAGAATTCCATATCTTTGGACTTTATTTCTATCATACCCTCATCAAGATGTTCACTATACATAACATTTCCTTTAGAGTGTTTAGGATATCTGATGAATACTCTCTTATTGGCTCTTAAGCCAAGTTTCCCATACTTATGAGATATGGAGTGAACATACCCAGTTGAACCCCATAGGTGCAAATAATTTAACTCTGGCTTTCTTCCATTCCAAAGTTCATAGGGAGTACTTGGCACGGATTTACTAGTCATATGATTAAGTATATGAGCTATTGTGAGCAATGCATGCTCAAAAAACTAATTGGAAGGTTGGCTTGAGCCATCATTGACCTAACCGTGTCCAGTAAAGTCCTATTCCTACACTCTATAACTCAATTTTATTGCGGCGTTCCAAAAATGGTCAATTGCCTGCTTATTCCTTTACCTTCACAAAAGTTCCTGAACAAATTAAATAAATACTCTCATCCTTTGTCTATTCAAAAAGATTTCAAATTTCTTTCCTTTTGGTTTTCAACTTTTGCAACTAAGTGTTTAAAGCAATCTAGTGCCTTATGTCAATGAGATAAGAGGTACACATACCTAAAATGCGAATAATCATCAATAAAGGTAATGAAATAAAGGGCGTCGTATCGTGCCTTTATATTCATAGGTCGATAAATGTCAGAATGCATTAACTCTAGTGGATGAAAAGCCTTGAATGCCTTACTAAAGGCTTTCTTGATGCCTTTTCCATTAAATAAGGCTCACATGTATGAAGACTTACTTTATCAAGAGGCCCTAATAGGCCTACTCTTACTAGCCTTGCCATTCTTTTTTGGCCTCTATGACTAAGTCTAGCATGCCATAATTCACATTCATTATTATCATCAAGGAAAGTAACAAAAACAAAAGAAGAATTCATTGAATTGTAATCCAAATCAAAACTAAAGAAACCATTAACTAATAGACTTTGGAAAAACAACTTATTGTGAAATAAATGTTCATTACATTTTCCCTAAAATAAAAAAGAAAATCCTAAAGGCAAAAGGGATAGCATAGAGCATAAATTACATCGAAATCGTGGAGCATATAGCACATCATGAAGAAGCAACGTTTTGCCATTTTGTAATCTAAGTTGATAAGCACCAATGCCTAAAATATCCTCTCTACCATGATTGCCTAAGCTGATATACTGATTACTGAATGCCAGCTAGAATTTGATGAAAATCGACGAACCCATTCTTATCTCGAACTACATGTTTGTTTGCCTCCGTGTCTAAAACCCAATCGGTTAGAAAGTTAGTAACTAATGCATAGGAACAAACATTAACTGAGATAAGTTCAAGAGTTACCTTAGGAGACTCAGGACAATCACGAGCTAGATAACCCAAAAATTGTAGCACTTTAATTTAGCTACTTCTCTTTTAACAGCATGCTTGCGTTTTTGGGTCTTGATAGCATTGACATGTTGAGGCACATAACTTTGTCCTTGTTTGCCTTTCCTGCCTTAATTTTTTTTGCCTTTTGACTTAATTATAGGCTTATTTGGCCCTTGAGCCATAAAGTCCTTGGGGTAACTAGCTTCAATATGCTTAACCCTAAACTCTAAATAAGGAGAAAAATCATTCAAGGTCTTGATTTTCTCACTACGAGTCATTAATTGTTTCAATTAAGCCCACTCAGGATTTGGCAAAGAACAAATGATAGCCAACACCTATTGCTCATCATTGACCTCAACTCCAACAGTTTTCAAATCCCTAATCATGCTGCTCATCACACAAAGGTGTTCAGCTATAATGTGATTAGGTAATTTAGTATACTCCCAAAATTTCAAATTCAAGGCACACAACCTTATAGCAGAGGTCTAACCATACTTGATTTTGAGCTATTTCCACGTTGACTTAGTAGTGGAAAAATTCTCAAATTCTCCAATCAAGTCATTTTTCATGCTACTCAACATAGTGAAGCGTGCACAATGGTCTTTCTTGACCTAATTGTCATAAGTTTCTTTACCACAACAGTGTTGGGCTGTGTTGCCCTCTTTAGGGGGAACCGTGAATATTTCCAAAGTCTCAAGCACTTCTTGTTCATTTAAAAGACACTGAATCTTCCTTCGCCACATGTCATAATTTTGACCATCAAGTTTTTCTCCCTTGTTAAGATCAACAACCATAATTTTTGAGGCCATTTGAACACTATAAGCAATGTTATTTGGACATTAGGCACATATTATGATATTTTAAGAAAATAATCTAAATTAATATTTCTCTTACATAATGAAATTGAAAATTTCACTAGGCTCATAATCATCTCTCATTATGCAATAAAAATATTAAATAAATTATTTTCACTAATTAGAAAACTTATCTCTTAATTATCCCACTAATTTATAACTAATCCAAATATTTTGTAGAATATATATATACATGAAAAATATTGCAATAAAAAATAATAAATTAAAATTATGGTAAAATGGAAACGCACCCCCTTACAAGACTTTCATGGAAAAATATATTATAAATTTAAAAATTTACATCCCATTGAAAAAGCCCATTGCAACAAATCTACTTGATAAAAATACACTTGAGAGTGCCCTTTTACCATAATTTCAAAATTTGTATTAATCAATAAAAGATATGTATAAACACCAATTATACCATCCATTGTAAAATAATTCAACCAAAATGAATTAATATTTAATATATATGATATACTATAAATAATAATGTGAACTAATCATATTAATCCATAAATAAATTATAGATATTGGAATTAAATTATAAAACATATTATTTTGACAAATAAAAAAAATATGCATTAGACCAAATTATGAATAAAAGACACATAATCTATTTATTTATAATAATCAGTAATTTAATTTTCACAATTATCACCAATTTTTACATAAATATGGTAACATGAGACATTAAAATAGCTAAAAAAAATTATTTTGATATTTTTAAAAATTATTAAAAATTTCCGAAAATAAAAAGAATTTAGCATTTATGCCTCTGATACTCACAAAAAATGTAAATTTATTCTGAAAATTAATTTTTGTATTTATAAATTAAAACTGAAATAATTAAAAATGGCGAAATATAACTCCAAAACAAATCCAAAAAAATACCGATCATTAGAACACCGTTCTAGTTATTCACTCGCCGGAAGTTTTGAAAAATGGCAATCGCATGTGCCACCACACTCCGATCAAAGTGGCTACTAACTTCTGTAAACCTACATAAGTTATCAATCGCCTAGTTGGAGAGTGAGCTACCCTCTCGGTCTTCCAGTGATCGGTTTTCAATGCCAATAATAGAACTTTACATAATGTTATCTATCGGTCTATCCATTTTATTTGCAAGAAGTGAAACACACTAACGAATTTTTCTTACTTTTCAAATTTTATATTTTCTGGTTTTTTGTTTGGAAACAGATTTAAAGCACCAACTTTGTGAAGCTATATCTCAGTCATTTTAAATCCGTTTTGAGTGATCTTTATACCAATTTAAAGCTTAGATATAGTATTACAAGATTATATAATATAAAACCATAAAAAAAAACAAAGTTTTATATTCGAAATAATCCCTCAAAAATACCAAAAAATCATAGTTATCTTAATATATTTCATATTAACTGTGAATAAAAAAATTCCAAAATTAATTATTAAAGATAAAGAACAAATCTTTTATGAGAAAAAAAATTATCATGATTTAATAAAAGAAAATAATTCTTAAACACATAATCTTTGTTGGAAAGATGGTGCACCAAGAAAGGGGTTGAATTGGTGACAAATAGAAATTTTCGGCTAATGGCTTTCTTTGAAAGGTTGAGCAAATAGTAAAAATAAATACAGAGCAGTAAAGGAGCAAAAGAGAAGAGACACACAAGATTTATAGAAGTTCGGATCTTAAGAAATCCTAGTCCACCCCCTAAATGCAATTAGGAGTTCTACTATCTCAACTTAAAATACAAGAGAGTTTTCCTAACTCACTCACAACTAAGTATTTTTCTAAGGCTCACACCGAACTCAAATCTCTTATGTTTTAATAGCTCACACAACAACCAATTCTTTGTATTTTGGACAGGTTCACACCCAATTCAAACAAGAGTTTTCTCATTAGCCTCATTCTTACAACCTATTACCAAGTGTTTAAGGTTAACACTTCAACCTTCTTATAAAATAAGTTGGAAAATAAATTTGCAATAGTTTGCAAACTTAAAACAATTGCTTTACTTTTTTAAGGCCTTTTGGAGGTCCATTTATTATGTTTATTTTTCAATTAGGCATTACAAATAAGTGTAAACACTCTTTCTAATGTTCAATTAATGAAGTCTGAAAGGGTGAAATCGCAAGCGCACTTTCCCATTCACAATTGCAATTTTTTAAATATCCATTGGTACTTTCCATGTAATAGCCTTTGATTTATCCTTTTGTGTAACAGCTAGTCTAGTCATCACTCAAGAGCATGACTTCCATTTTCTTGATTGCAATTTCCTTTCTCTCGTGTAGGACAATTAATTTTTCGGTTTGTATTTGCTACTGGATCTCAAGAGTCATTTTGTTTCAAATCTTTACTGAGCACGACATCACTTTCACAATCGGGATAATGTTCCTAAGCATGACACTTCTTTTGCTAGTGGGAACTTTGAAAGTTCCAAATGGTCGTTAGAGGTCTTGAAGACATGGTATCTTCTAGTTGGATTCTTTCCAATGGTTTTGAGAATATGAATCTCGCTCTTGCGAAATCTCTAGATGCAAGTGCGCTTTTTCCTAGGCAAGCAATTAGGTCTCTTTCACGAGCTGGATAATCAAAGTGTGATTATGCTTTTGCTTTCGCTAGCACGATTTACAATTAGCGAGCGCGTCTTACATGTCATTTTGTTTCTTCAAACTTTTCACTAAGGAAACTGTAGCCAATTGTCTTGAAACTATATATGCTACAAAGCAACACTTAAATAGATATATTAGTGACAATTAATTTGATTGTCAATATCAAAATAGAGATCAATTATACTTAGGTCAACAATCTCTTATTTACATAAAATAAAAAGATTAAATCTAAATCATGTAATTTTTTATTTATACAAAATAAAATATTTCCATAAATCACTGTCATATCAAGATGAGATCAAAGCACAAAAACTCTTATACCAATGTAGGAAAAATACGAATAAATATATTTATAGGGTAATCGAATTACCTCACAGTGAAAACAGAAGGATTGGATTTTGATCTAAAATATTGAATATGCAAATATCGAATCTTCATCACTTGGAATACGCCAAGTGATGGAGAAGGCTACAAGAGTCTCTCCTATAATCCACACTCTTACTGTCTAAGATCACATAGGTGATTTGGGAAACTATATATGTTCTCTGTATTTTGTGTTTTAAATTCATATACATATTATCTCTACTTAAGAGATAAAGAATAGGAAGTCCATTCCTATTAGAATATCCAAAATAGAGTTTAAACTCATTCAAACTCTAAATATCCTTAAAAAATAATTAATAAATAATTATTTATTTACTTTTATATATGTGGACATTTTCCACAACTCTTATAATAAATTTCAATTATTAATATCAAAATTAAATTATCATACAATTTTAGCATATTTCACTAAAAAATATATAAAAAAAATTAGCATGTATATTTTATTTCTCTAAAATAATTTAAATGTATAATAAGTACTTCTTTATTTTTCTAAAATTTATCAATCAATAATAAAAAATTAAAAATACAAACATATAAAATAAATAAATTTGATATTTTTAAATATATAAATTTTAAAAAATTATTTTGTTCCAATCATAAAATAACTTTTTCTCTCCTTATGTGAGAGGTCTGGGTTTTCTCTCCTTATGTGAGAGGAGTGGGTCTTTTTATCTAGTTTTGTGTTTCCATCTTTTATTTGGTGATTATGAAGGAAGGTCTAGCATCATTGTCATTAAGTGTTGACGAGGAGGAAGAGCTGGAACTGGAAGGAGAAGGGCTAGAGGTCAATGAAGGGTTGAATGAGTTCTTTTTGGTAGGAAGATTCCTTAGTAAGCGGACTATAAAGTTTACGGTTACGAAGCATAGAATGGCAGGGCTTTGGAGACCAGGCAAAGGGATGTCCATTAAAGAGATATCAGGCCAGTTATTTTTGTTCCAATTCTACCATGCTCTCGATTTGAAACGTGTGTTAGAAGGTGGCCTATGGACGTTTGATAAGTATATCTTAATCTTGCATCATCTCCAACGAGGAGAAATGCTATCTACTGTTCCTTTGCACCATATTGCGATATGGGTTCAAGTTCACGAGTTGCCGATTGGATTTATGTCAGTAAATGTGGGGAACAACTCGGAAACTTTTTAGGAGAATTCCTTGAATATGATATGAATAATAATGCTAAAACATGGAGGAGCTACTTGAGGATTCGGATAAGGATCGATGTTCGGCTACCTTTGAAGAGATGGAAGAGAATAAAGGTCCCTAATGGAGGATGGAACTTAGTTCAATTCAAGTACGAATTTAACTCCTACTAATGTTATATCTGTGGAAAGCTAGGACATACAGATAGATTTTGCTTGTTAATGTTCGATGCAAATGGAGGTGATCTGAAAAAGGAGTGGGGACCGTGGGTGAAAGCCCCAGCGAGAAGGACAAGCAGTGTGGGTGGAGAGAGGCGGTTGAGGGAGGATGGGGAATCTGATCAAAATTCAAATTTTGGACAGCAAGGATTACGGGCGGAAATTATGGAGCTGAATAAGGAAGGTAGTGATTCAAAAATGCATGATAGCTGGATAAGAGGAGCTGGGGGTTTTGAAAAAGGGATCGGTGGTGCAGGTTAATTACAAATCTGCTGATAAGGGGATTTAAATGAAGATTTGGAAATGGATATTGGTGAGGATAGGAAGAGAAAACGGGCTCCAAAAATATAGGCCCACGAAGACACTCAATTGGGCTTAAATGATAATGAAGCTACAGCTATGCACGATAGGTCAAAAGAATTTCAGCTTGTTGGGGCTTTATCCAGCGATAATTCTATATTGGACGGGTCTTTTTTAGGACGCTGCCAAGAGACATGATAGGCGTTAGCTGGAATTGTTGTGGACTCGGCAATCCCGGGCAGTTTTAGCTCTAAAAAATGTAATTATCTCCTGTAAGCCAAATTTAGTCTTCCTTATTAAGACTCTTGTTCACATGAATAAAATTGAAGAAATAAAGAGGAGTGTTGGTTATTGTGGGTGTTTTAGTGTTGATAGAGAAGGTAGAAGTGGGGGCCTTGCGTTGCTTTTGGAATGATTTGATTTCTGTTTCAATTTTGAGTTATTCTCGATTTTTCATTGATGTCAATTTAGTTGATGAGAATTCTGTGAATTGGAGGCTTATCGGTTTTTACGAACAACCAAACAGATCAAATAGACATATGTCTTGGAACCTTATGCATGAATTAAAATCTAGATCAGACCTTCCTTGGTGTCTTATGGGTGATTGCAATGATATGATTAGTCTTTCTGATAAAAATAGGTCCAATCCACATCCCGAATGGCTTCTGAGAGGATTTAGGGAAGCAGTGGCAGATTATGAGCTTTAAGATTTGAAGTTGGAAGGGTACAATTTCACGTGGGAAAAAGGAAGAGGGACTTCAAGTTTTGTTGAAGAAAAATTAGACAGGTGCCTTGTCAGTTCCTCGTGGCTTGATCTTTTTTCTACTGCCAAGTTATAGTGTCTGATCACCACCCAATCCAATTAAATGCTAAGCCAGCCGTTAGTAGACGAAGAGCTTGGAAATTCAGGTTTGAAATTACCTGGTTAATTGAAGATGGATTCCGTGACTTGGTGAATAGCAATTGGGCCAAAGCTAGTGATGGGACAGTTCTAGACAAATTAAATTCATGTACTTCAGTTATGCAAAGGTGGGGTATCAATTTCAAAAACCAATTTCAAATTGAAATTAAAAAAGCAAAGTTTGACTTGGCTTTTCTCATGATATCATGTAATTTGAGTAATGCGGTAATGGTGCGGCAACGACGTTCTATACTCAATGATTTATTAACGGAGGAGGAAAGGTACCGGAGAAAGAGCTCCAAAAATTTCTGGTCGGTGGGGATAGAAATAATAAGTTTTTTCATGCCAGGGCTTCAGGTAGAAAAAGAAAAAAAAGAATCTCTAAACTATGCCGAGATGATGGGGTTATGGTGCAAGATCAAAAAGACCTTGAAGAAGTGGCTCTTGATTGTTTTACTCATTTGTTTGCTTCGGATGATGGAGAAAGTGCAGTGGATGTTAGTTTTTTTACAACCAGCTATTTCGGAGGAAGCTAATGCAATGTTAGTAGCTCCTTTCTCTATGGAGGAGTTTCGCTAAGCTGTTTTTCATATGCATCCAGATAAGTCACCTGGGCCTGATGGTCTCAACTCCGCTTTTTTCCAGAATTTTTGGGCTACCATAGGTACGGATTTTTTTTCTGCTTATGCAAATTGGTTATCTAATTATGCTTTTCCATATGGTTAATACTAATATTGTGTTAATTCCTAAGATGGATAACCCGAGTTCTATGAGGGATCTCAGACCTATATCCTTATGCAATGTTATGTATAAAATTATCGCTAAGGTGCTTGCAAACAGGCTGAAAGTCATCCTTCCTTCTATTGTTTCTCCTGAGCAATCTGCATTTGTGCCAGGACATTCACTTTTGGATAATGTTATAGTGGCTTTTGAGCTTATTCATTATATAAGGAAGAAGAAAGGGAAAAAAAAGGGATGTGGCTTTTAAGACGGACATCAGTAAGGCCTATGATCGCATTAAGTAATCTTACCTGAAGTCTATAATGTTGCAAATGGGTTTCAGCTGACAGTGGATGGATTGGATTATGTTGTGTGTTACTATGATCAAGTATCACGTTTCTTTGAATGGTTTAGAGGTGGGGCCTGTTTTTCCTGGCAGAGGCTTGACATAAAGTGATCCTCTTTCTCCGCATTTGTTTATTATTTGTGCAGAGGGGTTATCGGTTTTAATTAGGCAAACAGAAGCTTCAAATTTGTTACATGGCTGTCAGGTTAAGAGGGGAGCACCAGCTATCTCACATCTCCTGTTCGCAAATGATAGCTTTCTTTTCTTTCAAGCTGATAGGGATGAATGTAATGTGATAAAGCATATCCTGCTTAAATATGAGAAAATTTTAGTCCAAGCAATTAATTTGAATAAATCAGGTATCTTCTTTAGTTATAATGTTGATCCTACCCTACAAGATAGTATAAAGACTATTTTGGGAGTCTCTAATCCGCTCAATACAGTAAGGTATCTAGAATTACCCTCGTTTGTAGGAAGGAATAAAAGAGCTATTTTTAGCTAACCATGGGATAAGCTCTGGAAAAGATTATTTGGATGGCATAGTAAATTATTATCCCAAGTTGGAAAAGAAGTGCTTCTTCAGTCAGTGGCGCAAGCAAAACCTTCTTATAGCATGAGCTTTTTTCTTTTGCCAGTCTCTCTTTGTGAGGAAATGCAGAGGATGATGAATTCCTTTTGGTGGGGATCGAAAAAGGATGGAAAGAAGAAAATTCATTGGTGCTCTTGGGATAATTTATGTCATAGAAAGGAGATAAGTGGTTTGGGCTCTCGCCAGTTGAGAGCGTTGCTCGGCAAACAAGATTGGAATTTTGTCACTAAACCCAATGCTCTGGTTAGTAGAATTATCAAAGTCAAATATCGCCCTGGGGGGGGGGGGTGGGGGGGGCGGCTCAACTTGGGGCTAATCCGAGCCTAGTTTGGAGAAGCATTTGGAGTGCAAAATCTGTTCTTGTGGACCGGTGTAGATGGAGATTAGGGGATGGATTAAGTATGTGTAGAAGGAGCCATGGATATTAAATAATAATAGATTCAAACCCTTTACACCAGTGAGGGAAGGTTTTGAAGATTTGAGAGTTTGTGACCTGTGGATTCATGGTGAGCGTAGATGGAATGTGGATTTATTGCATCATATTTTCGAAAGCAGGGATATTGATGATATTTTGCGTATTGCAACTAGTAATGAAACATTTGAGGCACAGTTATTAAAAGCGTAAGGCACACTAAAATGTTAAGGGATTCTAGAGCTTAAGCGCAGGCGCGCGCCAGAGTGACACGAGGTGCAAAAATAAAAAATAATTGAAAAAATTATAAATTTTATTATTAGACTAATAGCAAGGTGATATAATATTATAAATATTAAAATTCAAAACACATAAGTCATAACAACAAAATAGAAACACATATATATATAAAAAAAACTTAATTTAGGTTTAATATCTTAAACACAAGGCTCGTAGGTATACTAAATATACAATTATCTTAAGCTTACTAATACTGTATTTAATAAGTTCTAACACTTATCAATTATGAATTATCATAGTAAAACACAATTAGTCTTGCACCTAAATTATACTGTTCAAATTATCTTTATGGAGACTATAACAGATATTTTGTTTGTCTAACCCTTTTTTTCTCTTTTATTATTTGTTTTGGAAATAATTAAATGCAGTAAGACATAATAAATTTTTTTTTCAATTTATAATCAATGGTTTAGATTTTCCAACACTAAAAACAAAAAAAAATATAAATATTTAACTAATATCACAAAGGTGCACCTCGCCTTAGGCTCAAGGCGCACCAAGGTGCCCGCGCCTTTGTGACAGCGTCCGCCTTTGAATTTTCAAGGCGCTGAAGGTAGAGCATGGTGAGCCTTGAACCTCAATCACACTAACAACTATGATCTGAGGACATGTTAGTATGGCATCATGAAAAAAAAAAGATGTACAATGTAAGGTCTGGGTATAGATTGGTTGTGAATCAGCAATTTGGTGATTTAGGTAGTAGTAATGCAGTTAAATGGGCTCATATTTGGAATCTAAATATTCCTCCAAAAGTTAAGCTGTTTATGTGGAAGCTTTGCTGTGATTTCTTGGCCACTAGAGATCGGTTGTTCTTAAAGGGTATCCCAGTAGAAAATGTTTGTTTGCTGTGTAGTGAATACGAAGAACATAGATTGCATGTTTTTCTTGATTGCCCCTTTGCTGTTAGCTGTTGGGTAGAAACAAATGTTGATGTTATATCTGCTCGTTTATATCATTTTGTTGCTTGGATTGAACGTATGTTAGGCATGGGTGGTCAAAAGGTTAGAGAGAAAGTGGAGATATTTCTTAATTTGTGGTATTCACCCAAATTATTTACCATTTTAGGGTATTTTTTCAGAAATTTTTGAATTTATAATTGTTTTAACAGTAGTTCCGAATTTGTGGTAATTTGACTCGCGCGTACCAGTTGAAGTGGCGTGCACCACTATTCACCAGGTGCGCCACTTTCATGCACGTCAAAAAAAAAATTTGTTAACAATTTTTAAAAAAAAAATTTTTTGTTAACAATTTTTTTTGTTAATTTATTTATTAAATTTTATTAATTATTTTTTAGAAAAATTACAATACAATTTATAAATTAGAGTTTGATAAATTACAAGTAAATAAATTAAATTAAATTAATAAATTATAAATTAAAGCATTTACAATTTAATCATACATTAAGTAAAATTTAGAAAATAATAATTTATAAAAAATTTTAGGAATAAAAAATGTAAAGAAAATTTATAAAAGTTAAGTTTTTTTTCGCGCATCATGTAAAAGTTTACCGACATTATTATTATTATTATTATTATTATTATTATTATTATTATTATTATTATTATTATTATTTGTCTCATATATTTTTTTGTTGTAAAAGTTTACTCACATTATTATTATTGTTGTAAAAGTTAACTCGTATTATTATTATTATTATTATTATTATTATTATTATTATTATTATTATTATATGTTCGCTAATTGTTAATTAAATTTTGGTTAATTATTTTTTAAAAAAAATAAAAATGCTATTTTTTTAAAAATTACGAAAGAAAAAATAAATTTATTTTCGTGGCGCCACGTAGCCTATGTGCGCTACTTCAACTGGTGCACGACTGCGTGCGCCAGTTGAAGTAACGCACGGAAGCCACGTGTCTAACACCAGCTGCGTGCGCCAGTTGGACTGGTGCACGTCTCCCCCAACTACCTATGTACACCAATTGGACTATCGCACGTTTTCTAAAACTACCATAAATTTGTAAATATTTTTAAAATTACCATAAATTTGTAAATATAATTTTTAATCACTTCAATTTAAGAAATATCCCGAGAAAGTGTGCATGATGCTTTGGGAGATCTGGAATCAGAGGAATAATCAATTGTGGTCTCTTAAGCATACAGCCTCGGATCGTTGCATTTCAGCTTGCTTGAATTTCCCTAACCAATTCCAGAATAGCAATGAGTTGATGAACCGCAATCTGGGAAGTACGCCTGCTGTCCAACAGATCCGCTGGTCTTGTTATGGATGAATCAAAGTAAATATAGATGCAGCTGTGAATAGTGATGTGGGTATTATGGGCTTAGGTGTTATTGCTCGAGATTCCAATGGGCAAGTTTTATGGTGTATAACAGATTGAATTGCAGGTAGGTGGAGCTCTGCTATTGCCGAAGCTATTGGTCTTAAAGAAACTCTTAGCTGGATTAAAAGATGGAACCTGGGAAATGTCATTATTGAATCTGATGCGCAGGTTGTGGTTGACGGGTTCAATAATCACATGGAAGACCGCTCAGAATTTGGAGGCATCCTCCAAGCTTGTAGAGCCGTCGCTTTTTCCTGTTTTAATGTTTCAGTAGTCTTTGCCAAAAGACAGTTGAATGAGGCGGCACATTATCTTGCTAAGGCTGCTCTCTGTTCTACCGAAACCATTATTTGGGAAGAGGTCCGTCAATTTATAAGGCCTTTTCTCATACAAGATGTTACGGCTCTCTTTGATTTTATACCTTGATCCTTTTCCTTTCAAAAAAAAAATTATTTTGTTCCAAAAAGCAAAGGAAAAAAACAAAAAGAACAGAGCCAAAGAAATTCAAACTATTCACACTGGTGCTGTTTCCATATTGATGCTTTAGCCAAATGCAGGCCATAAGCATGTTTTTGGTAATGCAGGCCATTTATTTTCTTTCTTCTTCATCTTCTATGCAATTATATTTTTCTACTGTAAAATATAATAATTATCAATTGATATAAGGTCAGTTGGTTTTCGAACATTATTTCTAATTTATTTTTCTTTTTATCTGATTTCATAATTAAATGATATTATTAAATAATTTTTATTATTATATTTATTTGTTTAAACTGAAAATTAAATGTAGTAAAATAATATTTATAGGAAAACATAATATTTCTTTATGGTCTAAATCAAAAAAATGAAACAAAAAATAACTCCAGTTGCTACCGGAAGTAAAATTCAAGATATTTTAGAGATCTTAATTATTGAAAAAAATTGGAAATATTTTAGAGGGAATAACAATTGAAAGTCATCTTAATAGCCAGTGTTAGTTTTTTGTGAAAGATAAAAATCTAAGTATTCAATTCCACATAATAAATATATATATATAGTTTTTGGATGAATTTGTATTCCACAAAAATTCCGGAATTATTATTCCATGAAATTAAAATTTCATACTTCTAAATTGAACCAATTATGGAATATCAAATCTTATAGACTAAGAATTCTATTCCTCATACCAAACACGGCTTACATCATTCCTCCATTTTCAGTGTAACCAACAGCCAATACCGAAGATAGAAACCCAACTAGCACCACATGAAAGGTTAGTGGTAGGAATAGAATAGAACGAGGAAAGGTAGGAGTAGATAATAAAATAAATACTTAAAAATATAAATCAAATTTAATCTTAAAATGATTATTTGATTTAAAGAAGAAACTGAAAATTGAAAATGGAATGTGAGTAATTATGGTTTGTATCAAATCTATCCACTAGACTGAGCTGGAATGATATGAAAAAATTTTGTTACTTTCTTGAATTATTATTTTGGATGGAAACTGCTTTTTTAAAGTGATTTGACCTCTTCTTTGAGTGCTCTCTCGAAAAATCTTTTATGATATTATTGTTCTTTCTACGCCAAAAATCTAACATATAGTCAAAAGACTTCTTTTTAAAAAAAATTATGTACAAGATGGAATTATTTCATACCAATCATCTTTATTATGATAATATTTAGAATTTTGATCGGTCTCACTAGAAAATTTAGAATAGGCTTTCATCAATAAATCTTTTAACTCCATCTTTGAAGAGGATGACGATAAAAGACTTAACATTTTAGATTTGTTATTGAAAAAATACAATTCTATTGGATTAGAAGGTTGAGCAGAATACTGCTTTGACTATTAAGCTTGAGAATCTACTTGAGAAATTCTAAATGTATCTCACTATTTAACTCTAAAATCTCTTACTAATGCTGGATATCCTTTAGAATTATCAGTATCATATATCCAAACTAAAATGCAAAGTACTTGGAAAATCACTGAGAAGTAGAGCAAAGAATCTTAAGCATTTTGGAGTACTAAACTATTATATAAACTTATCAAATCCATCAACTTTGGTTGGGAGAACTGCCGAAAACATTTCATATAAACTCCACCAGCCATGAAACCAATTTAGTAAATAATACTTAAAACTTTTGACATTATGAAAATTGGATAATCAAGTGTGATTATACCTTCAGGCTAGAAAAGCATTATACCAAGTGTCAATATAATCATAGTAAGTATAAGCTAGAACTTCATAAAGGTTATAAATAGATTTTGCTCCCAATCTGAAAGAGTAAGTATTTCTAATATCTTGGCTTTTGAATAATTAATCTTGTTGGTATCTTTCTCATCATATATGTCTGTAAAATCTATAGATTCTAAATCAATTAGAATCCACTCATAAAAACTTTCAGGTCTTATAAGGGTGAGTTTGAATAAAATGAACATTAGGTAGAAAAATTTGGGGTAAAATCTTATCAAAGCTGTTGGTTTCTGAATCTTTTATTAACTGCTCTTTTTCTATAATGGTAATTTCTAATCTATTAGTGTTGCTTTTAAAATGAGAGGTAAAATATAAAAATATATTAGATGTTGAAGCTTTGGATGATAAACTTGAGGGTTTAAAGGAGAAAAATTTGTTGAATCTTTTAAAACTGCTTCTAAAAAGTTTTTTTGAAGGCTTTGGGGAGTTTGTAAAGATAAAGATTGAATTCTATTTGAGATGATAATATAGTTTGAGGGAGAATTTTGAAGGACATACATTTCTTTAATTTTTTTTTTCTTTTGAGTTGGATTGGCTAGAGGTGGTATAGCCATCTTTCCTTAGTAAGAATTCATGAGAAAGAAAATCAAGTAAAAAATTATTTAATCCTTTAATAAATTCTATGTCAAAATCAAAATTGTTTAATAAAACTTGCAATTAAGCAAAAATCAATTTTGAAATAATATTTTTAATATTTTTTTCTAAAACATTTTTTATTGATCAGCAATCAATTATTAAAAAAATAGTTACTAAAGAAACTGGAAGTCGAGTAGAAAAATCAAGAATCATATGGCAAGTGAACCTGAAAGCAAAGATAATAGCTCTTAGTCTGTCCTTTATTAGTCATACCCATAATATAAATATCATTTGTATCCCATCAAACACCTAACAAAAACAAGTTGGCATTATGAAAAACTATCAAATTTGACCACATTATATGATGTTTTACTTTCAGAAAAATCTATTGCATGTGATGTCAATTCACAGAATGTCAAATTCAATTACCAATCAGCACTATAGAAAACAAATTCAATACTCTTATTTTTAAACATCATAGAGCAAATAAAAAAATATAGAATTTTTCAAAAGTACTAAAGCTAGACATTTAGCACATAGCTGAAATAAAATAATATTAAATATATATATTCTAGTTATAATGTGGATAAAAAGGTTAAAAAACACTTAAAATTAGAATTTATCAATCAAACAAAACTAACTAGAAATTATATTATAACAAAACTATGAAGTTAAAAATTAGTTTGCAATTCAAATTTTTGTAAAACAAAATACAATTTTTAGAATTATTGTTACCTTTATAATTTCTTCTTCAAAAAAGAAATTATCAATTAGAAATGTTATTTTTGTCAACTAATTTGATAAATACCTTCTAAAGTAAGAATCTTGTAAGCAATTAATGGTAAATGTAATATGTAATTTTCTATATTATTATCAAATTAATAACTTAACTATTGCTTTTTTTAAAAATTAAAAAAGAAAAGCTAATTCTAAATCTCACTATAGCATGCTCTTGTCTATAAATAATTTATGTCTCTATATTTTTTTTTTTAAAAAAAACTCTTTTTTGATAGAAACAAAAGAATCGTTCATTCTTACTTCCTATCATTTATTTTCTTTTGCTTTTTGTAATCATCGTCTACTTTAATATCAATTTTGGAGCAAGTGAGCAACCACCATAGCCAAACCTCTTGTCAAATCCTCCATCTTCAGAATTGGAATTTCAAGGCACTGTGGCAACTGCTACTTCTTAGCCTCATATATTACTAGTAAAAAACACACATAAAATTTATCAGACATAAATGATGAGAGACACATAAAGGTAAGAACAAACCATTTTTTTTTTAAAAAACGATTACTAAGCAATAAATGTGAGAAAAAAAAAAAGACAAAAAAATACCATAGAAAATAGGAAAAAAAATGCACTACCCATTTTCTAATTCAAAAATATTTACAGTGAAATCTTGAGTACTCCTATCCCAGTTTGAGCAAGTTTTCAACAACAAAAAAATACAAATAAATGAGCACATTGCAGCAGATTTGGAAAAAAAAAAGACAAAACCATCCTAAAAACGTAATCCATGCTAGAAAATAATGATTAACTTACCTTAATTTGTTAATCCAGCTATACATGGAAGCGATGAAGGAAAGAGTATGGTTGGTGGAAAAGGAGTTGAGCAATAGAGTTTAGTGAAAAGTAAAGGGGAAAGAATGGTAGGAAAGAGGAGGCAAGAGGAGGAAGATTAGATTTTTTTTCTTTTTATGTATGGGCAATATGGTGTCACTTTGAAAAGAGGTAAAGGGTAACTAAAAATTGGTAGTACAACATCGTTTTGTTTTGGAATTAAAGATGAGTATAAGGTGAGTTAATAGACATTTAAGTAAAAGCAAAATTAGTGTTCATAGAACAGTGCTCCAAATATATATATATATATATATATATATATATATATATGTCCATGCCTTCTTCTGTTCTATATATATATATATAAAGCGCGTTTCTTAGAGCGCTGTTCTATGTATACTAATTTTGCTTTGACAAAGTATGTCTATGCCTTATTCTATTCTCTGCCTTATATATATATATATATATATATATATATATATATATATATATATAAAACAGAAGAAGGCATGGGCATACTTTGTCTTTCCACATAAGACTTAGGATTTGGAACAAATTCGAAATAAGACATAAAAATAAGGAAAATTTACATTAATGTCGATTTATGATTACATTGGCAATAATCCGGCAAAAGGTGGATTGTTCAGAGCAAGTTCAATGGATAACGGGAATGGAATAGCTGTTGGGTGGTTAGGATTATATTTTTACCCGTGCTCAAAACTTTTTTCTATTTTATCTAAAATAATTTTCTAAAATTACAACACTACATAAATATCAAAATCATCCTAAAATATGTCTAGATGAAATATTTTCAGCATACCTTGGGATATCTTGGTTCAATTTTCACCAAACAATAATAAAAGAATAATAACAACTAAATCATTAAAAAAGAAGAAAAAGAGAATTCAATCAAAAATCAAAGCATCACAAAAATTTCAAACAAACAGTTTGGTATATCATTCAAAATACCTTAGATATATATTGGTATACCTTGAAAATTCATTAGGAATACCTCGGAAATATCTTGGGTATACCTTATGGATACTTTGGGTATACATTAAGAATTCTCAAGAAATCTCCTAGGATGAATTCTTTAGGAATACCTTGGGTATACTTTTAGGATTTCAATGGAAATATCTCGGATATATCTTAGGGGTACTTTAGACATACCTTGAGAATTTCCTGGAATGAATTCTCTGAGAATATCTTAGGGATACTTCGGTATACATTTGAGAATTGCATAGAAATACATTGGGTATACCTTAGGGATATTTTAGGCGTACCTTGAAAATTCTTTAGGACTTCCCTAGGAATACCTTGAAAATATTTCGGCATACTTTTGGCATTCCATGGAAATATATTTGGTATACCTTAAGAATATTTTGGGTATATTTTAGGAATATCTTAGTGATTTTTACTAAAAAAACAAAGAACAAAAAAGAAATTCAACAACACAACAGCAAAACTCAAAAAAAAGTAAATGAACAAACTCAATTTCAAAAATTCTTTTTAGAGCAATTTGACAAACTCATCGAACTTAGAGTACAAACCAAATCTTAAAAATAATTGCAACATCATTATGAATCTCAGTGGTGATTTTTTTCGTCTTCGAAAAAGTAGAAGAGAGGGAAGAGAGGGGGGCAACGAGATTAGAAAAGACAGTCGCTATTGGATTTGTGACAAATAGAGTGAAAACGATATCGGAGAAAACAAAATCAGAGGAAGAACTGAAAAATTGTGATAATGGATTTTGGAGAAGATGAAGAAGATTAACAATTTGGTAAAAATAAAAAATTTTGGTGATAAAAATAAGAAAAATTGTATGTAAAAATGAAAAAAAAAATATTTGAACTTTGGTAAAGGATGAAATTTCTTCTAAAATTAATAAAAAAATCCGCTACATCATAATGGGTTCGGAGCAGAACGCTACAGAGAGTGATCCAATTGCCATCCGTAAATTTACATAACTAATAATCTATGTCCACATTCTATTTAGTGGCTAACATTTGGTTAATCAGAGTTTAATTGACCTACAATTGAACACTGGGGGGGCTTGAATGAATATTTTCTTTTTAAGGTAAATTACTAATGTATTTATGATGTTTGTGTTAAATACCATAATTACTTCTTTCATTTTTTTAAATATATTGTGAAATCTAGTTTCTTTTAATAATAAAAAAATTTTATGTTACTTTTAAATAAAATATTTCGTTAATTAACTAAAATAATTTATTAGTAATATAAAAAATATAAAAAATATTCTTATTTATTTTTTTTATAAATTTAATATTTTATTAATTTAAAAAATATAATATTAAAAAAATAATAAATTTAATATTTTGGTATCAAATTGATGATATTATAATTTTTTTTAATATTTTTTAGTTTTTTTATAAAAAAACAAATTTAATATTTTTTTATATAAAATAAAAAAAATTAACAAAAAAATTATATAATATATTATATTCAATTCGAAAAATTTCATAATATATTTTTAAAATTAAAGAATCAATCAATGAAACGGAATTACAGTAATTTAGCCTTCTTTTTTATTATAGGATAATGGTGTGGTTCCACTAAAATAAAGAAAAATTATATTGGAGTTTAAGAGTAAATTGTATAAGCAATGAAATTTTTAACAATTGATTTTTTTTTTTTTTTCATTTCTTTTTCTCTCAATTTCCCTCAAAACAAACAGAGAGCAAACCTAGCATAACTGCATAACCATCCTCTGATCAGCCCTGCCTCTCTTCACGCAGCAACTCGCTGTCAACAGCCCTCCTCTCATCAGCCCTCAGCAGATAGTTTCAGATAGCAGCCATCTCTCTCATCAGCCGCAAGCACCAGCAATCGCCGTCGTATACAGCAGCAAAGCAAAAGTCGTCGGCCGTAGCCATCGTCCTCGACAGCAGCAGTACCCTTCGCCCGGAACCCGCAGCTGCTTGTGCCATTCCTTCCAACGACCAGGTGATAATAAGGTTCAATTACTTCATTTTCTCTTTTTCTCTGTATTGCTTTTTCAAATAATTGCTTTTTTGTACTGCATTATTCTCTAATACTAGCATCCTCTTATATATTTCGTTTGAATCATCCAAATAACAGAATTATTGTCATTGATTGGTAAAGGACTTTTTACTGGCATATTCTGCTAAAATCATCATCGTTTGATACCTAGATCGTGGCAATCTAATTCTGGCTATACATATTGCAGCATTATCTTTGACACTGCCATTTATATTTGCTCTTGATTCTCGTTGATGTTATTTTTAATAGGCAATCTATTAAAAGTTTTATCATTATTTTTTTGTCAGTTTGAGACCCTTTTCCAATGTCCAGAATAAAACCCTCTTGACTTGATACAAGCGAACATGATCAAGTTTACCTATCTTTTAATGTCCCACAGCAATGAACTCCCTCAATTTTCATGGCATTTAGTCAACTTGAACTATTTTTTATCGATCCAACTGCAGATTAGGGTCCATAACATTATGTGTGGTTGAACTTTAAAGATAAGGAAGATATCGATGGTTCATGGTTGATTGTTCGTATTAAATCTTAGATTGCAATGGGCTTTGCTTAGAATTTTGATTTGGAATCTGGACTTAGAAATATGTTTGTCTGTTTTTATGTATTTTTGCTGCCCTGTACTCTTTTTAGTTGTGTTCCATGTATGGACGTCTTTTGAGTTCTGTGAAGTATGTTAGAATTTTGGTTTAAATATGTGGATTTAATAATATAGTCTATGTCTTATTTATTTATTTATTTTACTAATATTTGTTTTATTATGTGTTGTATGATATATGGATCTATTTTGAATTTTTTATCGTTATGTTTACTTTTTGAGAGAAAATGTATAAATAGGTATTTTTATGGGTTTCTGGTAGTATATGGGTAATACTGATAGTGTTTTGGACATGTATGGATAATGCAAGGGTATTCTAAATGGGTTTGAATGGATACAGATGTGGGATACCTTATACATAAATGTTCAAGAATGGGTAAGGCACTCTTTTTAGGTACCCTACTCATTGACATCCTATCAGTAGCAGGTCATACACCAGAAGGGGCATTGCTTTGAAAAATAAAGGCTTCATATCATTAGTTTGGTTTGGATCAGCAAGTTATGATTTTGAATTCTATTTTGATACATTATTTATTAATTTATTTTTCATTCAATGATTCGATAGTTTTCCATCTCAGAAATCCATCAACAATATTTGCTCGAAATCTGTTTGAAGTGCAACAATAATCATGTCAATATCAAATGAAGATAATATGTCACCTCATACTCAGGTACTCTCAATTTCAATATTAATTACAAGTCTTTCTATAATTATCAAACATTTTGGCAAGTGGTTTCTTTTATCAATTTGAAATTCTTGTATCTTTTTGTTGCAAAAAATGCAATCCTGAAAGGAGGAAAAGGGAAAATAGAAGGACCTGCAATCTTTTGTAGAGAGATATAATTGGATACACAAAAGTACTTTGAGTATTTGGGGCTCTGTTAGCTGATTTAAATTTGATAATTAAAAGATGCATGTGAATAGGTAGGAGTTCTATGCACTTTGAGAATGAAACTTTGTTGGATAATTGTTTTATTTTGTTTTCAGCTAATAATAGTTATTGCTGTTGTTGGCCGTCCTTAAGATATTCTCTTGAATTGAATATTGATTTGTATGTAGATGGATTCTTCTGTATATTTAATGTTTTTCTTTATACAGCTTTCATCCCATTTTTTTGGGGATCTTCTTGATTTCATAATTGTTGATGTTGCCTCGGAGTGTCACCGGATAGCAAAGTTGGGACTTGATCGCAACTTGGAGGAGGAAGAAGAAGAATTGAGGTTGTCAACACAAGCCCGTGTGAGGGCCGCTGATCCTAGTAATAACTGTGAATCAAATGGCAAATATGTGGTTGACATATTTGGACAAACACATCCACCTGTTGCTAGTGAAATATTTGATTGTATGAATTGTGGGCGATCAATCATGGCTGGGAGGTTTGCTCCTCATTTGGAAAAGTGCATGGGAAAGGTGATCCTCTTAGTCTTAACGTTCTAGGATATATAGCAATTTCTTTATCATAAAAGATATTCTATTTCCCATTATATTTGCTGCCATAAAATACGGTGATTTTGATATTTCACATAATGCTCCAAATACAATTTTTTTGAATTGTGGCATCTGCTGTTTTAATATATTTTGCTTTTCAACTCCACTGTAGGGTAGGAAGGCTCGACTAAAGGTGACCAGAAGTAGCACTGCTGCACAGAACCGGTACTCACGGGGCAGCCCTGTTTCCACATATTCTCCTTATTCAAATTCCGTCAGCACAAACCGGTTATCAAATGGATCACCTGGTCTTGCAGGTGAAGAATATTCAAATGGCACTTTGGAAGAGCCATGAATCAAAGCTTAGTACGAACAGTTAAGCAAGCTGCAGTGAAGCAGCCCACCCGGCAAAGTTCTTTTTTTCTTCCCTTTTAATCTATTTGTAAATCTGCGAAAGGGTTTTTGAAGTGCAATTCCTAGCAATCATAGTGAGTAAGCAAAATACTCGTTATGGAGTTCTGAACATAGAATGATAATAGATGTTTGTTTAATGATGCAATTTTGCATCTCATGACTCATTATTGCATTTGTTCCGTGCATAGCAGCTTAGACTGCCTCAACACAAGAAACTTCATAAAAGTGTTATCTTAGATTAATCTTTTGTAGATTCCAAGTTTTATGATACCAAGAATGATATGGCTTGAATATGACAAAATCTTCAGGAGGATAACTATTGCAGCAATTATATGTGAGCAAAATGTGTACAGTTTATTCTTGATAGACTCTTTATTGCATTGATTTCCTAATAGTAATCTTTATGCTGTTTGTAGCTTATTTAGCTTCTCAGTCAGTCAAAAGAAGTGACTTGTATCTTATTATGTTGATTTGATCTCCTATAAAATCCTCCATTTGTTCATATTACCATCTCAAAAAATAATATGAAACCAGTACCTCCTTTTGCCTCTAAAATTCCCTTACCACAAAAGTAATCATGGATTAGCTAGGTTCCCGGACAAAACTTCATTGAAAAATAATCCTAATTAAAGTTGATCTGAATGTAAATATTTCAGTGTTATTGAAAAAAATTTATGAGTTAACCAACAATTTTGCGACAATATAAATATGAACGGGATCACCAAGTTCCTAGGAAACCGCGAATGATTTTTATCTAGACAAAATTTAAGATCAAGAAGTGGTTAGAAAAGAGATTAAACTGTTTAAGCGCTCCCATTATCAAGCTCAAAATCAATTTATACAGGATTGACTGTAGCACAATTTATGAACATTTCCAATAGACAATAACTACATGAATAAGAAAAAGATCTCTCTCTCTCTCTCTCTCTCAGAGAACCAATTGGGTGTTATTAATAGTAGATGGAAAATACCTTATTCTCTGATCTACTCTTACTCAACATTCTCTTTAAAGAACAACCCAGAGAAGAAGAAGAAGAAGAAGAAGAAGATGATGATGATGATGGTGATGCTGATGCTGATGATGATGAATCACAATTAAAAACCAAAGAATTATGCTCCACTCTAATCTCATTGTCGGAACTACTATTTGGAACATCAATCACAATCTCCACTCTTGAATCCTCTGAAGGGTCCATCAACTTGACATTATCATCTGCAACGGCAGGAGCTCTACAAATGGGACAACTGATGTGGGAATTTAACCACATGTCAATGCACTCAACATGAAAACCATGGCCACATCTAGTGAAACTTCTTCCAACCTCATTTTCCTCAAAAATGCTTAAGCAAATTACGCATTCTAATCGTTGTGGGTGCTCTTTTTCTCTGTACACAAACAGTGGAATGGAGGCAATGGTTGATGGGTGTAGGCCCTTCGTAGGAGAAGAAGAAGAATAGTGGAGTGTTGAAGGACCAATTAGAACATTATGAGAAACAGAGAGAGAGCTTATTGATCTCCTAGTGAATGATGGAGGAAGAGTGAAGAAGCATTTGGCGTAGATGTGGAGAAGCAAAACAAAGAGAATAACCACAAGGAGTGAAATAAGAGCAGCCAGCATTATATTGGTATCATATGAAGATATGCTGTTGATGAAGTGACTTAATGGATTGTCGCTTGAAACACCCAACATTTCAAATCTTCTCAAGTTGCTTATTGAAATGAAAATTTCAAACACTCGGAGTACAATTATGATAGTTTATAGACAAGAATCTCTTCCTCTTCTTGTTAAATCATGGAAATGTGTCCCAACCCGACAAAAGAGTGTAGAAAGTGTATGTTTGAAGTCAAAAAAGAATCCCATGAAGCAAGGAGCGAATGAGACTTGTGCATGGGATCGTAGAGGAAAAGTCCTAAATGAAGGACTCGTGAAGACGACGGCATCAAGGGTTAAGTCGTTGGATTCTTGTGCAAAATATTATTATTATTTTCTTTTTTTTTTTTTAATAATAACATTTGTTATGGGATCCCAACGATCAAACAGATCTATTCGCCCATTACCTTTTTTTCTTCTTCTTCTTTTTGAAACTTCATTTGGGTTGAGTCAGAGTGAAAATTTTTCTCTAGTAACATTTAATCTATGAACTCCATTGACACCCCTCTAAATATTGGGTTTCATTAGGATGGTCATATGATCAGGGGTCCCATGTGAATAGAACAATATGAGGACTTTTTGACTCTACAACCACCACTCCTACTCCCAACTTTTTTTCATTTTTTCCTTGCATATTTTAGGGCAATTGATCAACTTTAGCATGTGACCTCTAACCTATCTCAAGGGTTATATCTATGAGCCTTTCTCCTACAATTTGTCTTGTACACCCAAATTGCCCCACACACACACACACACACACAAATGTATATATATATATATATATAAAAGTGGGAATGGAAAGGGAACATACAAATTTACCGAAAAATCAATAAAATTGTATTAGTTAATTAAGTTAATTTTTTCATTTAATAATTTAATTTATTAGTAAATAGTATTAATAATTCATTAATTAGAAGTTCAATTCTATTAAAAATAGATAATTATGTTTTATATAAAAAAAATATGATAAATATTTATTTACATATTTTTCTTTAAAAATAATTTTAAAATTAAAAAAAATTGTTCAAAATACACTTTTTTTTAAATGCAAGGGCCAACGGAATTAAAATAATATTTATTATATTTGATTTTTCATATATTACAAGGGTTAAGTTATAAATAATATAAAATCGATTTTAAATTTTAAATAATATTAAATTAATAAAAAATAATATTAATAATTAATAAAAATATAATAAAATATAATATTAAGGCAAGAAATTTTAAGACTAGGTAACTATGTTTTATATATAAAAACAGATAACTAATATTAAAAAGAAAGAAAAAATAATTTAATAAAAATATTAAGAAGGTGCAAAATAAAAATAACGATATCATATTGTCATTTAAAGTACTATAATAATAGTTTTACTGACATATTAAATTTGTATAATGATAAATTTAAATTATGCACGTAATGTATATAATAAATTTCAAAATATTAAATATAATTCTTATAAGAACTATTTGAGAAGTTATAATTCTTTTATAATTTTTATATAATTCAATAATTAATTTATTCTAATCATATACATAACCAGCTAAGTTTTTAAATTTTATGTGCATATTATAATCTAATATAAAAATGAAATATAATTAACAATCATTAATATTTAAAATTAGGGGTGTTTGCAGATTGAGTTGGTGCGGATTGGATATAACATTCATTCCAATCCACAATTTGCGGATTAAAAATTTCTTCCATCCAAATCAATCCAATCCACATTGAATTGGTTTGCAATTTAATTCTATATACTTTTTTCATTTTAATAATAACATTAATGGTTCAAAAATAATATCTATAATGTTCCACAAACCTTTATTTCACTACATAAAGTACTTAATATCAAGTCATACAATAAAAATTACAATAAAAATTTCCTATAAAAAAAATACAACAAAAGATTGTGATCAAATTACTCCATTGAAATTCAATAACACCAAAAATTCAACATAAATGAAATTGTAACAATAAAATCTACAATGAAAATAAATACCGAAAATTCAGATTTTCTAAAGTTGAATTAAATATAAAAAAAATGTACAAATATATAAAAGAAAAGTGTAGGTGTGGGTGACTGTCAAAAGGAAATGAGACTGCAACTAGATATTAGAGTTTATAGAATGAAATGTAAGTCTTATATATTTAGTTTTTTCTAATAATATTAAATATATTATAATTTTAATATATAAAACTATAAATATTTTCTATTTATAAATTTCAAAATAATAATCTATATTTAACAATTTTTTAAATTGTTGTGTGATTATATTATAAATTTAAAATTGTTATTTTAATTATATTAATTACTTTTTTTATAATGATTATATTTATAAAATATAAGAATAATGCATCTATAAATAATTTATTAATTTTCTAATTATATAATATATTTTTATATAAATAAATATAAATTCATTTTACTTTTTTTAATAAGATAATAATAAATGTAAAGATATATATTATAGATTAGAATTTAGAAAAATTTATGATTTCAAATTTGCATTATGAATATAAAAAATTAGTGTATATATATATATATATTTGTTATATATATACGGATTGTGTAGATTGCGGATCGGTTTATGGATTTAAATATAAAAAATTTAATCCAATCTAAAAATTAGGGTTTGAAAAAAAATATAAATCAACTCAATCCACCATATTTTTTAAACTGCAATTTTATTGCAAGTTGGATCAAATTGGTTCGATTTAGGAAGGTAAGGCAGTTTGTGAACACCCCTATTTAAAATAAATTTGATTTAATTACAAAATAATTAAAAGTTACTAAAATTAATTTGCTGGACAATAATAATAATAATAAGTTCAATTATTAAAAATTACGTACATTGCACAAAAAATATTGAGAATAGGAAATGACAAACAAAATGACCATAAATTACTTATTACATCTATTTAATTTATATAAAATTTTTAATAATGGACAAATTAATAATTCATGGATGGACAAAATGATCATAAAGTATTTACTGCCTCTATTTTATATATGACTTTTAATAATAGATTACTTAGTAATTTTCATATTATACTACCACCCCTTATGTTTAAAAATTATGCAATTTGTTCTCTATTTTTTATCATATTAATTATACTAATATGTCTTGTTATTTTATAATTAATTATTTAAATAAATCATCATAATCTAAAAGTGCTATTAGATTCCAAATTTGATGATGGATAAAATATAAGTTATTTTTATCGGTTCGATGTGACAATATCAGCGATATACGGTCGAAATTGCTTGGCTATAAAGAGGAATGAATCTTTAAAAATAGAGAAGAGAAATAACTCAAGTAGTCGATATTCCAAGCATTTCTATTTTCTTTTTTTCTTTTCTATTTTGCTCTTTTGGATGAAAGAATAATTTTGAAAGGATTTCTATCATATCTCTTTCTAGGGTTTGAAAAAACAAGAATAGAAAAAACCGAAAAAAATGACCATTAAAAAGAATCACTATCGTCGGGTCCATTAGCGCATAAATGTGAAATGAAATCAAAATTGTGCGAATAGAACTATTAATTTCAAGAGGTACTGGCAACTATTTAGCCTACGAAGCTAAGAAGTCTCCCACAGTTGGATACGGAAAAGCAAATTTGCCGAGACTGTTTATCTAACATAGAAAAACTAGCACCTGAATTTTATTAAGGTAATTTTATAAAAATGGAAAAAAATGGTAAAATATTTATATAATTACCGATGATTAAAGTGTTTTTCAATTTTACCGAAAATGCTAGAAAATAATTACAACAGTATCCAAATCTAAAAATCACCTCAAAATGTGCTTAAACAATATATCTATGAAATATCTTCGATATACCTTAAACATATTTGGTTCAATTTTCAAAATAAAAAGGAACAAGAAAAAAAGAAGAATAATAAATGAATCATTAAAAAAGAAGAAGAAGAAGATAACTAAATTCAAAAATATTACAAATTCTCAAGTTAACAGAATTCACCACACGTTAAGCATCAAATTCAATTTATTGAAAATTTCCTAGAAGGAATTTCTAAAAAATACTTTGGATATATCTTGAATATATTTTGAAAATTTTATGAGAATACTTTGAAAATACTTCAGGTATACCTTAGGAATATCTTGGTGATTTTCACCCAAAAAAAAAAAAAGATGAAGAAAAGATTACATAACACAATAACTTCTTCACCAATTCATATTCTCAATTTAAAGCTTCAACTGCACACGGTACCATTCAATTTCCAAAAACATAAAAAGAGAAATCAGTTGCTCCTCCGTTCATTTTATGAAAGTTGCTCATCCGCTAGTTTCAAGCAATCAAATTCTGAAGGTTTGCTCAGTTCCACGCACAATCTTAGTTTCAACCCCAAACACCATCCTCAACCTTGTCACTCGCCGTCGCTTTGGCGCCACTACTGCTGCACAAGCAGCAGGTTCTCCACATCATCACCGTTGATATCATAATGTCTCAAGTAACAGCCAGCAAGTTAGTGAGAAAGAGAAAGCGCTAGAGGCGAAAATGCGTACAAAAGAAATTAATTTGGATAAAAATAAAAAGGAAAAAAATCGATAATTTTGAAAAGAAAAATTAAAAATCGGTAACCTGCGAAAATTCCTCTTTTATTAACTGGATTGATAAATATGATTGCAGATAACAATTTGTTTATTCATTTCCATTAGTATTGCATACCATTGATGCATTGGGAATTAAATGAACTTAAAACAAATTATCTTACAAGCATTGTTTTAATCCATGAGTTTATATCTCTTCTCTTGGACACCTGTAACTCCCATTTGTATCTCTATTATTGTATGAAGTGGCACCTGAAAGAACAAAACTCTTTCATCTGTAAGTTGCTACAAAATCTAGAGCTAACATGATCAATTTTCATATTAAAACCCATAATTTCACCTACAATATGACAGCAATCAATGACACAACATGAAGTTTGGTTTATTATTATTATATGTTAACCATACAAATAAATTACTCTGCTGGCTCTTAAGTTTAACTATACATGGTTTACCTCAATATGAGGAATTTCTTTCAGAGGCCTATCAGCAAAGTAAGCATATAGTGCTCTTAATACCGCCTGCACAAGAAGACGACAAAATAAAAAGATTAGAGGAATTTCGCTCATGATCTTTAAGGTTTTCAACCAAAAAATTGGATACTAAAGGAAGCACAAGTCCGATGGTTAACCTGATGAGAAATCACAACAACAGGAGCTCGTTGTCTTTCAAGTTCAATAATTACAGGCTCTAGCCTGCATCAATAAGGAGAAATGAATTTTACAATGATCTGGAAAATGAAATGTTTCAAAATTTTAGTTTAAGCCTCTAGTTTTAACCTTTGGATAACATCCAAGTAGGATTCTCCACGTGGATAGCGATACCGCAGCTTGTCCTTCTTCCTTGCCCTGATAAAAGGGAAACATTCCGGTGATAGTCAATGTCAAAGCAGATGGAGAAAAAAGAAATAACTATACTTTTAAGTAAAAACAACACTATTTTCATACGGCTTTAATAAGAAGGTTATCAGAAATCAACAAATTTTCGAAGAAAAGATCACATACTCGTACTCCTCAGGCATGTTTCTCTTTATCTCTTCATACGTCATACCATCGCATACTCCAGCATTTATCTCGTCAAGGGCACGCCATTGGATCTGTTAAAAAGTTTCCAAATTATTAAATTTTATTCAATCAGGTCTAAGCATATCCAGGCAAGTGATATTATTTCAGATCAGCACTAACCTTAGGAAATCCAACAATTGGACTAGCAGTTAGGATCGTCCTCTGCAGCGTGCTAGTCCAGATCTACACCATTCAAAAAAATTGAAATAATAAGAAGAAAAGAGGGATCATTAAGATTTACAATGTTCTAGAAAAAATCAAAATTTGCAAGCACTGAAATTGATGTAGAAGTCAAATCTGTAAAATGACTAATATATCTTGGTTGATTTAGTTTCATCAAAGCAAAAGGGTTTCAGGCAGTTGGAATGAGCAGCAACAAACAAGGCATATAGCATGTCTAGTTTTGCTTTAATGAAAATGTAACTTGGACTAAATCCAATCATTTTCGTTCATGTTTCTGTCCAAGAACTTCCAAACTTCTAAATGTAAATTCTGAAGATGCTATAAGGACAAAAACATACAAGTTGTCACTGACTTGAGGGTTGTTTGATAACCCATGTTAAGACATGAGATATTCAGAGCTTCCATTTATTTAAAACTTATTTAATAATGTTATATTTTTGCACTTAAATTCTTCAAGTGAGTTTGGGAATATTTTTGTTTTCAACACTTACTTTTTAAAATTCAGTTATTTTGTCAGTAAAAAGTTTTTATTCAATATGATCAAGTTATCAAAAAGAACAAGCCACTGCAGTTCGTCTCTACCACCAGCACAACCATCACTGCCTCCATCACCGTCACAATAATGACCCCCACTACCACCACTAACATAGCTCTCACAGACATCACCACAATCAATACCACCATGATTTACACCATCACAAGCACTTAAAACTATGACCAACATATCTATTCTTCCAATTATTTCAAAATTAATGCCTTTGCCACTATCTAAACGATAATACTACATATAATCATCACACTGATTTAGATTAATCCATAACTTACCTTTTAGCTTGAATTTCAACATATGTGAATTTATTTATAAATCCATTCTTTATTTTCTTTATAATTAAAATTATCAAGCATTTGCTCCCTGAATGTTATAGGACTAAAATTATTTATCTCCTAACATTTCATGGCCACAAAAAGCAATAATTCTAGAAAGATAATAAATGGTATGCAGGCAACTTAAGCAGCAAAATCATTGGGAAAAAAAAAAAAAAGCCCTAAACGCTAGAATAGATTTTTGTTTATTTGTACGCACTGGAAATGGTAAATCATAAGGTAATATGGAAGCTCACCGAGGCAGCCTTCTCAGATTTCAGACGTTTTTCAACAAAATTTGCCAGTTTCTTTGCATAAATTTCTCCAGCATCACTATGAAAACAAATTATGATATTTTACAGTCACTTTCCAGAAGTCTCAACAAAAATCACAAAATGATTAGGACGCAATCATGAGTCAACAGGGAAGAAATACAAATAAAGATAATATAATATAATATAATATAACTTATTGCAGACAAGAATTGACTGGAGTTATAGAGACTACATAATATGTCATTGCAGTTAACCCAGTCCTGATATCTAAAAGACTAGTTATGGGCTGCCTCAAAATGTTCAACTCTAAAGAGTGGGTATGTCATGAAAAAATTGCAGGTTGGAATTGTGGAATCATCACTCTTACGACGCTGATCTGGTAAGACTAGCACTACGAGGTCAGATTTTCAAATGACCAGATTAAGTACTATCAGCTCTCTTCCTCGGACTCATTCTGCATAAAAGATATGCATCTCCAAAATAACTGCAACAATAATTTCAAGAAAAAAGTAATTATTTCTAGAAAATGCTAAGAAAATAACACCTACAATAACAGATTTTAGTCATCTTCAACGTATCATTTAATTCTACTCTTCCAATTATTTAATAAATGCTGTTGCTCATATTGTGGAAGGGTGATTATACTAGGTATCTGAGCTCCATACTCAAAGTAATCATGTTAAATATCTAAGCCCCATTCTAAACCTTTTAATCTTACCAAGGACCCTCCCAGGACAAAGTTGACTTTAGCTCTGTTTTTATATATCTTCAAATATTTGCAGCCAAAAGCAAGAAGTTGGTCTTCAATTCATGCATATATTTTAAGTTTCAGGGAGGCCTTTCTATTGATGTTATTTACTTCTTACAATTCATAGAGGCTGCAGATGAACTCAGTTTCAGTGATAATATGCACAATCAGGATGTCTTCTCAGGAAGACATGAAAAATAGGACATAAGGAAAAGGCTGTCAAGCATAAGATGGCAAGAACTATGCCAAAACCAGACTTTCCAGAAAAGCTGGCTGTTGCACTGCAAGGGATAAAGTTTGTCCCCTCATGATCTGCTTGTTTAATGAACAATAATTTCGATGAGGGAAAACCGTCTGAAATAATCAATGAAGTAATAGCAGCCCACCATGTCAGTGCAACCCAATACTGCTAAGTAATACTATCCACATATTGTAGGACAACCAAAATTAAAGATCAAATTCACATATGCATGAGTTTAATTCCACAGTAATTATACTTTCTACAATAAATTAAATTCATTTTAAGCCAAATTGTAGTAATTGATAACCAATACCTCAAAACAGTGTCACCACCAATTCTGCCCCTAACATTATCCCGACTTTCTCCATGCCTAGTAAGCAATATTGGTCGGGGTGTCAGATGTGTGTTCACCTGTAATACATTAATAAAGGTTTATACTCTGTCAAATTCAAATAAAATAAGGACAACAGCAGAAAAGATTATTATGATAATGGAAAATAATCATTCTTCACCATCACCAATTTTATTCTTTGCTTAATTTCCTAACTATTTAGCAAAACTATGGGCTGATCTGAACTGATTATTTATAATAATGGTGATTCCAAATCTTATTACAAACTTTTCTATTTTTTAACTTTAATTTGTGGTTCACTTTTCTTAATTTCTCTTAATACATTGTTATGATATTGTTTCTTTTCTTCTTTTGTTGATTTCTCTTTTATGCAAGTATACAAGCAAACTTCAAATATGATACATATTATCAAACAAAAATTTATGTCAGCTTTTTAGAGGTATGATTTTGAAGTTATATGTTAAGCATAAGATCCGCTACACATATGCTAGAAGGAATAAGGCTCAGTAATGGGCAGGCTCTCTAAATTTGGGTGTTCACTATGGGCTGTCCATTGTTGGCTGATTTTATTGTCTTGTTGGCATTTTTGTTTTGTTGGTTGTTTGTCTATTTGTTACTTTTATAGCAGGGGGGTGTGTGTGAATATTCTGTTGTTTTAGTTTGTTATGTGGGTGTCTGGGAATAGTGTCTATATATTTTGCATCAGAGAGGGAGGGAGGTAGGCTGTTTAAAAAACTCCAGACCTAGTGTCTGCATGAGAGCAACAAGCTCTCTCTAACCAGCTTGTAATTTTCTTCCATTTCAGTGAGCTAATACAATTCTCAATTCATATTTTGTTTATCACATACCTGTTTTTGTCAAATGGTATCAGAGTAGTTGCGATGACAAAGAAGGGAACCGGGCAGAATATGGAGAACATAGTTGATGCTGTCAAAGAGGGCCTGGAAAATCTCAAGAGCATAGTAGACAGTTTATCAACCAAGTTGGACAACTATTGATGATGCAGGAAGAGTCTTACAAGATTGGGTCATTGTTGAATAAAGGGAAGGAGAAGGAGGACAGAGACCCATCTCCGAAACAGAGAGCCGCGACAACACTATTTGGATGACCTATGGCAATGTAGACAAGTTTTTTGGCTTGTGAGCCTAACACCGAGCGAAAATACCAAAAACTCACCGTATCAGTCTTCAATGGGGATAACCCCAATGGTTGGCTCCTCAAAGCAGAAAGGTTCTTTGACTTACAGAAGTACTCCGATGACGAACGGCTAGAGGCGGCGATAGTGGCTCTCCTTTGGTACTAATGGTTACATAAGAGGAGACCCATCCTTCTTGGATAGAGATGAAGGTATTGATACTCCAGCATTTTCAAACCACCAAGGACGGAACACTACATGACTAGTGGCTCGAGCTTCGACTGGAGAGAACCGTGTAGGAGTACCACTAGAAGTTTATCTCTATGGCCGCGCCTCTTGAGGAGGTCTCTAAGTGAATTTGTGACATGGTTGGACTTGGAGATTAGGTTAAAAATAAGAATGTTGGCTCCTAGTGGGCTTGGGCATGCTATAAACTTGGCCCAAAGAGAACAGGAGAAATGCAAAGTAAAAACAGGCACAACTCCAATGCAGCATCTGGCCGACCAAGTTACCCACCCAAACCCACTTCTCTTATGCGAGATACAGGTCAGTAGAACCTAACACTCCACCTAGGAATGTACGAAGACTCACAAATTCTGAAGTTCAACAGATGATAGAATAGGGACTTTGCTACCAATATGATGAGCGATTCACATCAGATCACCATTGCAAGACAAGTGAGTTGAGTGTCATTGTGGTGTGGACAAAAGAGGAAAAGGATGGGAAACAAGTCTTGGAGGCAAAACTCAACACGATAGAAGCGCCATAACAAATAGAAGTGTCCCTCAACTTTGTAACAAGTTTGACTAGCCCAAACCATGGCGGAGAGGGGGGAATTGGGGAGCAATCTGTGGTAGTGCTGGTTGACTCACAATTTCATTTCGGTAAAATTAGTAGAACATTTGAATCTACCACTTTCTCCTACTTTGGGTTATGATGTGGTTTTGCGTGATGGAACCAATGTGTTAACTAAAGGAATTTGTTGGAGGCTAGCATTGCAACTACAAAGGGTCATAATTATGGAGGATTTTCTACCTTTACAATTAGGCAGTACAAATGTGATATTGGGTATGCAGTGATTGGAGACCATAGGTGGGCTTACATAAATTGGAAAGCACAAGTGATGAAGTTCAGGCTGGGTAATCAAACAGTTAGAATTAATGGCAATCATTCATTGGGTAACTTTGGTTTCTCTGAAGTCCATCATGAGAAAGAACCACCAGGAGAAGTCAGGGTTAATAGTCCAATTAAACTTCATTTTGTGTCCAAAGATAAGCGGATAGCCCCTAAACGAGCTGTTGAAAGAAGTGTTACCGTCGCATTTGTATGTTTTTCAAGAACCAAAGGGATTGCCGCTAAAGAAGGGACACAACATGGCAATTGCCTTAAAAGATGGGTCACCACCAATCAATGTCAAACCATATCGCTACCCACAGTTTCAAAAATCAAAAATTGAGATGTTGGTCATGGAAATGCTAGCAGCCAACATAATCAAGTGCGCTATTAGCCCTTTCTCCAGTCCAGTATTACTAGTCGAAAAGAAAGACAGCAGTTGGCACTTTTGTGTCGATTATAGAGCCCTACATAGAGAGACCATCCTTGCTCGGTTTCCGATTCTAGTAATTGATGAGCTCTTAGATGAGCTACACGAGGCTTGTATCTTTACGAAGTTGGACTTGAAATCGGAGTACCACCAAATTTGAATTCTTGGGGGGGGATGAATACAAGACTGCTTTTAGGACACACGAGGGATACTATGAAATTTTACTCATGCCTTTCAGCCTTACGACTGCCCTAGCTACCTTTCAAGCCTTAGTGAATCATGTTTTTAAGCCTTATTTGAGGAAGTTTGTGTCATTGTCAGTGTTCTTCGATGATATTTTCATATACAACAAGAGTGAAGAGGAGCATCGGGAACATGTCAAGAAGGTATTAGAATTGCTCAGGCAGCACTAAAAAAATGTAAATAAAAAAAAAGTGAGTTCACCCAGTAGAAATTGGCTTAACTCGGACACATCTTTTCTAAGGAAGGTGGTGTTGTTGATCCTTCCAAAATTCATGCTATGGTTGAGTGGTCCCATCCACAAAACATTGCAGAATTGAGAGGTTTCTTGGGTCTGGGCAGTTATTACTGAAGTTTGTTAAAAATTCCAGACACTTGGCTTGGCCTTTAACTGAACAGCTGAAGCATGAAAAGTTTGGGCAGACAGTTGCCTCAAGAAGGTTATGACTACAGTACTGGTGTTAGCTATGCCCAATTTCTCTCAACCTTTCACCATAGAGACAAATGCTTCAGGATATGCAGTGGGGGCAGTCCTTATGCAGAACCAGCACCCTGTTGCCTATTTCAGCCAAGTTTTGGGGCTCAAGCCCAATTGAAGTCAGCATATGATAAAGAATTAATGGCTTTAGTCTTGGCAGTACTTAAATGGAGACCCTATCTTCTTGTGCAGCAATTTATTGTGAGAACTGATCAACAGAGTCTTAAATTTCTGAGAGCAGCGTGTGATAGGGCATGAGTATCAAAAGTGGGTAAGTAAATTGATGGGATACAACTTCAAAATACAATATAAGGCTGTACAGTCAAACAAGGCAGTAGATGCCTTGTCATGCCGAGAAGATTTGAGGGAGTGCACGGTTCTGGCAGTGACTGTGGAAAGATTGGTCCAATATAGAAGCTGAAATTGAGAAGGATGAATTCTTGAGGCAAATAAAATCTGATTTCCTAAAGGGATGGGAACAGCATGTAGGGTTTTCAGTCTGGAATGGCCTTCTCTTCTACAAGGACAGATTAGTAATTTCCCAAAATTCACAATTTATTTCGCTCATTTTTCAATATTACCATGCTTCTCCTATAGGGGGACATGTATGAGGCTGATGTGCATTGGACAGGTATGAGGGATGATATTATCAAAATGGTATCCACTTGTGAAACATGCCAGCACAATAAGGCTTCTACTACTTCTCCCGCAGGGTTGCTGCAACCAATTCCGTTGCCAACTCAAGTTTGGGAAGAAATCACAATTGATTTTATTGAAGGGTTGCCTAAATCAAGTGGATTTTCAATCATATTGCTAGTGGTGGATCGTTTATCAAACTATGCTCATTTCCTATGCCTCAAACATCCTTACACAGCCCAATGGGTAGCAGAATTATTCATTTGGGAGGTAGTGCATCTCCATGGGGTACCATGTTCTATAATTACAGACCGGGATAGAGTTTTCTTGAGCCAATTGAACTTCACTGTCTGCAGGAAACTACATTGAAAAGAAGTACAGCCTACCATTCGCAATCTGATGGGAAGTCAGAGGTGGTGAAAAGGTGTTTAGAGACTTACTTAAGATGTTTTGTGGCTGAAAAGCCAGCTAAGTGGTCCAAGTTGTTGGTGTGGGCAGAGTATTGATATAATACTGCTCATCATTCCCCTTTGGAGTGTATTCCATTCAAGGCTCTTTATGGAAGGGATCCTCCTTCACTAATCCGCTACCCCAATCAATGCCACTGCTGTGTCATCAAATGATCAGATGTTACAAGAACGTGACGCTATTCTTGATGACCTTCGCATGCATTTGTTAAGGCTGCTTCAGCGAATGAAGCGGCTGGCTAATCTCCATAGAAGAGATAAGAGTATAACATTAGTGACCTGGTTTTCCTCAAGCTGCATTCCTACCGCCAGAAGAAATTGGTGCAATGAACAAATCAGAAGTTATCTGCGAGGTTTTATGGCCCTTACAAAGTGCTGGAGAAGATTGGGAAAGTGGTGGCATATCAACTAGAGTTACCACCAACTTCAGCCATACATCCCGTTTTCCATGTGTCACAATTGAAGCAGGCTAGGGGTTCTGCCATATCCTCTTCTCTTTTGCCCCACAACTCTGAGCTGACTTAGAATTACAGGTGGAACCAGCTGAAGTCATGGGAGTGAGGCCAAAGACACACAGGTCTCCAGGAGAAAATGAAGTGCTTGTGCAATGGAAAGATCTTCCACCATTTCAGTCACCTGGGAAGATTATAGCCTCATCTGTGCTCAATTTCCATCTTTTCACCTTGAGGACAAGGTGCAAGCTTTGGGGGGCAGTAAATTTGATAACGGGTATGTGATTAACAAAATATGAACTGAGAATTGTATTAGATCACTAAAATGGAAGAAAATTACAAGTTGGTTAGAGAGAGCTTGCTACTCTCATGTAGACACTAGGTCTGGAGTTTTTTTAACAGCCTGCCTGCTTTCCCTCTCTGATACAAAATATATAAACACTATTCCCTGACACCCACGCAACAAACTAAAACAACAGAATATTCACATACCCTACCCCTGCTATAAAAGTAACAAACAGACAAACAACCAACAAAACAAATTTACCAACAGGACAACAAAATCAGCCAACAAGGGACAGCCCATAGTGAACAGCCACAATTTAGAGAGCCTAACCATTATTGAGCCTTGTTCCTTCTAGCATAAGTGTAGCAGATCTGATGCTTAACATTATATTGGATTAATTAGTATACTTAGAGATGCTTTCCTATGAATAAGTGGATTAATATTAAACTATATAATACTAATAAATATTAAATAACTCATCTTTATAAAATTCTGTTTCATATTCAAGAACACTAGATTCTATGAAACCAAGAAATCTAATCATAGTCAGGCAGGTGTCATGCTATAGTACTGCACAATAGAAAATTTTAAAACATGTTCTTCTGAGTGCCAATATGCTAAGAGCAGCCCAGTTTATCACTAGACAACATACCAAGAAAAAAACAATGCGTCCAGGAAGATAGCCACTGATATTGTTTACCTGAATCATATAAAGCTATCCTGAATTAGTATAACTCATGCTATAGAGTAACACTATAAAATACATAATACTATAATAGTACGTATAGAGAAGACAAAATATAACTATGGGAATGCTGAAGTAGAAACAAGAGAAGTATATTTTTTTACCATAATAATTATGCATGGCTAATTTCAAGAAGTTAGGACAACTCAATGCTAACCCGCAACACCATGATACATATATAATCAGATTTTCTGAACAACTTCCTCAAAGCGTCTGTCGGTTCTCCCTTTATATTTTACTGATGTGGCTGGTAAAGCTCTAGCTCATATATCTGATGTTTTGCTTACCTTATGTTTTCAGAAGCTAAATTAGCTTCCATTTAATTGTAACAAGGCAATAAAAACCTTGCAGTAGTTATTCTTTTCTTTATTGAGGATGGATACTCATACATCCCAATATTAGAAAGAAAAAAGAAATTCCAATACCTAAATTTAGGTAGCATAATATTCAGAAACAGCTGATCCTTCTTGCTGTGTTGACACCATGTTATATCAAAAAAGCAAGTACGCCAATTGATTCAAGATAAAAGTTGTGTGATACTATATGCAACATATTGAGTATTATTTTATTCACAAATATATGCATAGCATTATTAGATATATGAAGGGATATGAGAGTGAAGGCATACTTGAATTTGTCCACCATAGCCACTAACCATGTCGATCATTTTGATGTAAGAACCTTCTTCCACAGGCTCATAAACCTAGTAACAGAAGCAAAATTTTAAAACTTCCTTTGTAACCAAGCATCAGTAACGACCAGCTCTAAGGAGCAAAGGGAAACTACTTTCTCATAATTGAGTAGTCGATTTTTAAAGTCTTGATATCCAGCTTCAAAATCTAGCCTGCATAATAACAGGAAATGCTTAATAGAGAAAATCTTTGGGATAAGAACCAATCAGATTCAGATAATGAATCATACTCCTCAGCATAGTCAGGGCTTTGTTGAATCTTAAGGCGTATATTTCTTTCAATAATGCGCTCATCATTGCATATTGTTTCCAAAAAAATAATCTGCATTGGAAAGAGTTCATACATCAGAAGAGTTCGAAATGACCATTGTAAACTTTACTATGTAAAGGTTAGATTCCACTTAAAGTTTGTTCCCTAGGCAAAAAAGGCATTATATGTGATTCTTTGTTACATAAGTTTCTGTGAAATTTTAAAAAAACATACAAAAATCAGAAATTCTTCTTGAGATGGCATTTAGAAAATAAAAAAGGTTGAAAGAAAGAACTAAGGCACTTCATTTCCTTAATACTATATGCTAACCACTGACACAGATTGTTGGATGATATATCAGTACAAACTTAACTGAGCAAGTCCTCCAGTCTTTAGAATTGGGGTTTAAAATGGGAGCAATTTGGGAAAAAAAAGGAAAAGAAAATGCATATAGGTAGTGCAAAAAGCTGTACCACTTATGGAAAACACATTGAAAATAAACATTCTAAAACGATATGCTTATTCACATAGGTTCATATAAGTCAAGTTCAGGGATACTCGAAATGGTATGTTCTCAGTACCTTGCACTTTCCTTCAGCCATTTTCATAAGCATATTTCTTCTTTTTCTGGTACTGTTTGTTGCATCAAATATTCCCACCTGGAATGAGTTAAAGCAAAGAAAAACTCAGGAGTAGGCAGACACCACAAAAGCAACACAATGTTTGACATTGGAAAAAAAAAAAAACCCAACCTGGCCACCTTCTTGCATCCAGGCAATCATATCATCCATTGCCAATGCTGCTACCTAGTAGCATTTGACACATTAAAACTATGTACAAAGGAAAAAGTTAATATGGTGTTGTCAAACCATTAAAGGACAGATAAATTTAGAAACAGTTGCATTTGGAAGATAGACAAATTGGGTTTTGACAATACAATTTAATGAAGGTTTAGTTTGTGTATAATGACTTCATTTACAGAGATTGCACTTGGGCACCAAACAACATAAAAGTCAGCCGCTAAAAGTTAGTGTTTTACTTTCTCTCACTTTGTTGGCATATCGTGCTTAATGGCTTTCTTTTTATTATCAATGGTTGGTGTTTCAATTGACAAAATTGACATGATTAAGTATTTTACAGCCAAATCCAAATATTAAATCAAAAAATTCCAATGGGTCAAGCACCCTTCCCAAAAGGAACTGATATCTACAAATATTCAGATTAATTCATAAGTTTCGATAATTTACAAGGCCTTTACACTATTTTACCAGATTATGTTTAAGAAATTTAAATCTCAATAATCTTCTATCATATTGAGAGGAAATTAGCATTGCAAAACCTAAAAAATGGTACAAATTCATCTAGGCCAACTAAACAATTAATTCATATACTTGAAAAGAAAATAATTTAATGTATGAGACTATGAGTCCAATACACCACAGCAATAAAGTTAAGTCAAGGACGAAGCTATCACCATTGCCTGAAAAACTTCCACAGTTGTGAATACTCACCTCGTTACGTGCCTCCAAGCCTTCAGGATTGTCAGCTCGGAAAAAATCTGCAGACTACATAATCAGAAGTCAAAAAAATATCCAGTTAGTTCCTCATTCCAAACCATAGTAAAAGAAAACATCAAACACAAACATAAGACATATAATGCAAAACAATACTTCTATAACCAAGAAAATGAAAGCATATGCATAGTAGGCTGATTATACCTGATTAGCTCCATGTTTAAGACGCCTATACTGTCGGAAAAAGTATAAACATATATTAATTTTATATTTTCAAGAAGAAGTCTCAATAGCATTAAATAATTATGTAAAAGAATAACTGACCTTCCCAACATTGAAGTGTTTCGTATCATGACCTAACCAGCGAAGATATCTTGTAAGTTTAGCAGCAGTAAAAGTCTTCCCTCGAGCAGGTAAACCAACCTTATGTACAAGCAGTTGCAAATATTTTTTATTGTCAACAGAACATAATGCATTACTTTTTTTGCATTGTCAACTAGGGGTGTACACAGTCCGGTCCAATCCAAAGATTGCAAAATCTCCAAAACCGTATTGAAATGTCAAAGATTTTTAAATACAACTATTGTATTGTATTGCCAAAAATAAATCTATGTATTGTATTGTTCCAAAAATTCAGGACAATTCGGTACAGTTCTTCGGTTCTTTCAGTACTAAACAATACAATACAATATAAATAGTTCGATACTTGAATAATATAATAAATATAACCATAAAAATTTGACCACAAAACTTGATGCAAAATTTCATAGTTTCATACAATGTTGACACTGTAAATTCCTAAAAATGTTCATGTTCAACAAACATAAATAGCAATTAATACTTGCTAATCATTCTAACTAAAGTTTTTCAAATACAAAGTATTTTTTAAAAATTTTATGATTAGAAGTTTTATATTTTTTTAGAAAATATAATAATAATACACTAGATGATAATAAAAAAAGGTATATTACTATACTAGAGGATTAAAAAGGATATAACTAATATAATTAGGATAATAAAGAAAATGATATCAATAGTTGAATATATTTGATTAATTTAAATTTATATACTTGAGGATTTATATGATGAAGGAAAATGATATCAGTGATTGCTAACATTTATATGACAAATGTGTCATAGACCCATATAAATTATTTATTAATAAAATTTAAATCGATATATAAGTTTAATGTAAAATAATTATTTTAATAAGAAAAAATATAGCATACCAAAGAATTAATATAATTAATGAAAAGGATATCAGTTGTTGCTAAAATTTATATAATAAATGTGTCAAAGATCCATAAATTATTTATTAATAAAATTTAGATTAGTATATATAATATAATTGTCTTGATGAGAAAATAATATAATATATCTAAAAATTAATATAATTAAGGAAAAAGATATTAGTGGTTGCTAAAATATATATGATAAATGTGTCACAACCCGTATAAATAAAATTTAGATTAGTATAAAGTTTAATGTAATTTAATTATATTGGTAAAAATAATATAAATATATATTGTAAGCTAATAATATATTTAAAATTTAAATTATTAGGTATCTAAATTTATAAATGTAAGTATATAATTATAAGCATGTAATTTTAAGATTATATATATATAGTGTCTACATTAATTATAAAGTATATAAATATATAAGTTTATTAAGTATATCAGTTAAATATATATTTTATTTATTAATATAATTTAAATTATTTTATAAGTTTAATATAATATAATTAGTATGTTTTTTAATTTCTATATTAATAGCAAAAAAAATTTGTTAATTTGATGGTAACTTCGTTTAAGCTCTTATAGAAATTGTGAATTCAAGTGTTTACGCTACCATCATAAAATTTTTAACGTCATAAAATTTTCAATTATTTGAAGTCATTCCTATTATAAATGTCATATTAATTTTATTAAATAATTAATAAATTTTATTGTCATTGAATTTTATTGAATTAACTTATATAATTATAAATTTAAGTTATATTATATTTCTATAATAAAAATATAAAAGTTATAAATAATTTTATATATAACTTATTTAATTCTTGTTAGTTATTATATATAATAAATTTTAAAAATTTAGAAATCGGTTATTTCGGTACAATTCAATTCCAGAACAGTTCAAGTACAATTCAATACAGTTCTCAATCCAGATATCACTAAAATATCTAGATCTGTCAAAATTAAAGTCAACGATCCAATTCACTTCGGTTCTAGTCAAAAAGTCGACAGTATAGTTCGGTTCTAGACCTTTTTCTCCGATTTTTCAATCCAATTCGGGAAAATTCAAGATCCGTGTACACCTCTATTGTCAACTAAAAATTGATATAGTTTTCAAATGCTACTAAAAAAAAAACACAAAAATAAAACATTTTGAGCTCACAATTCAATAGAGAGAGAACAAAGAAAGAGATAGGAGATAAATTTCATCACTAGTTCTGGAAGGAATGTACCAGAACAATTGCCAAATGCCTATCCTCCTTTGGCCCAAGCATCTGATCAGCTACAGCTGCTGCAGCAACAGCTCCAGCAGCTGCTGGCATTGAATTCTGAAGATATGAAAATTTATATTTCAAAAAACGACATAAAAACCACATCCAGATGCAAGATAAAAATAATTTTAAAAAAATAATAATACTAAAAAAGAACTGTACAGTCTTAACTACTTTGAGTCCTTTGTTGGCACGAACCTTGGTTTCTGTGTCCAGTTTCAGATCAAAAGCAATGGTACTCGAACTGGATGATTTAACTAGCCGAGGAGATCCAACCCCCCTATCCACAAAAAGTCCCCTGTGACCATCTTGCTTCTGCAAAGGTGAAAATGTCCCCACTGACTTTGATTCAACCATTCCAGAATTTGAATAGACCTTAGATGGATCTGGGATACTGACTTCCATCTCCTATGTAAGAATATTATACATGGTTATAGACAGAAGCTCTAATACAGTTTAAAACAAAACTGCAAGACACACAAACAGGATAAGAAATGTCATAATCTACGGTCTATAATCAATAATATTGCACTGGATAGATCCAACAATACATTACACAAAGTTCCATACAGTAAAATTCTAAGATTTAAGCCCTGTTAAACTGTTACGACTTAAGTACCAAGAAATTAAAAATTATTAGACTGTGAACATCAGAGAAAATAGGTTATCCTCATATTGAAAATGTGGTTGAATTTCAAGACCCAAATGAAGTGTTTAACAAGATAAAAATAAAAATAGAACACCTTTTTAGTTGCAGGTCGATCAACAGAAAAACTACTATCCTTATTGGAATATGAAGCATGGCCTGAATCATCAACATTAGAAAACCTCGGGTTCTCAGTGTTGTTAGCTGCATATACCAGACCTGAGTTTGCAGAAGTTGATGGTGCTGGGACAACGTAGTGTTCAAGATCTAACTCCAAACTAGTTGAGGAGCCATTCTGCAGGAAATAGGAAAACCATTTTCTGAATAGTACGCTTGTCATAATAAAACAGTACAGACAAATAGTTCGTCCAGTAGATCATGGAAACCAACTGTATTAGCAAAAAATCAAAAAATACATAAACAAAACTCAACTGCACAACCAAACAGTATCAATATCTCACTCATCTCAAACAATTTAACTATATAGCATCCTACTCCAGTATGACCATGGGAAAAATGTGGCTGGCAAAAAACGTTTAAAAAGAAAAAGAAACAAAACATTGCAGCCTAAGCAGTGATTGATAGATTAGAAATTAGCTCATCTATGTAGCTTCAGGTATACGCTTTTACCTAATGCAACATATCAAAATATACAATTGATCATTCTGGAATTACTTGACATGAAGATAACAGCAACTTATTGAACAACAACTGAATGAAAAAAAAACAATTTTACCTAGAATAGACAGCAAGAAACTAAGAAGGCAGGTTCGAATATCATATATAGGCAACCATCCCAAAACTTAAACAAGAGTATGCAAATCCCTTTACTCAGCCAAACAAGTTGAGTATATTCCATGGGTAAGAACAGCAAAATGCACAACAAGATCTCTGATATCATATTCACAGTGTCTAACCTAAAATCTAAAGTCAATATGTGAACCACAAATGCAATTGCACAAAACCCCTATGGGATTTGTCTGTATGGTCAGTTCCCCAAAACCATATATTTAAGAGGCAGGTAATACACCCAAGTGGCCCAGAGACAAATTCCAAGCTTTATATTTCACATTCACAAGTATAAGACCAAACTCTCGTAAGAAATAGTTTAGGTGGAGACATTATAACTTAGAAATTCAAATGAAGTGACATAAATGATTACAGTCTGGCTCTTACATGCTAAAAAGAGCAGGGAGAAATTAGTAATACCTCACATTATTGTCAAAGGGGTATAAACAAACATATTATTCAAGAAAACCTTCATAAAAAGAAAGAGAAAAAAGGTATATAGTGTATAGCAATGCAAGAAAATATGTAACGCAATTCAAGAGCTTAAAAACACACCTCTGCTCCTGCTATTGGTACAGAATTGATACTGACATCAGGGATCCCACGAACAGTTGAAGGCTGGAGATTCTCCTGATAAGCTCTCCAACTAGCGGCAAGATCAAAGGGTGAAACTCTGTCTGCTTTAATAAACACTCTATATTCAAGGACCTCATCAGCATTCCTAAAGACAGCAAGCCTAGATTCCCCTTGCAGTGTTCCCCCTGTAAGAAGCCGGTTCGGGCCATCCTCGACAACACAAGGAAAATTGCTGTGCTTCGGCTTCAGCAGGAACTTGAAATCCAAAGTCTCTAAATCCGACACCATAACAATAAAAGTAACTAGGGAAGAAACTGGAAAAATTATGCTATACATTGGCAGCATGCCATGGTGACCCACAATATAAAGTAGTACAATAACAGGCCCTTGATGTCATTTTCAACATTTCAGAGTCGATATCGAATAGACAACTGAGTTTGTTTGAAGAAAAGCAAACTAAGAAAGTTTAAACTAGTACTAAAAATTTGAATATAACTGGAAAAATTAACCTTCTAACTTCAAATCTACCATGTTTAAGCAAAATGTCAAAGCAAAATTAGCTTTCCATTCCAGTACAAGTGCATGTAAAGAACAAAAGGAATCCATTAAAAAAAGTTCATTTCATTTTCCTCAGCCACAAACAAAAATTAACGGTCATACCGTGATTAGGAGGAACAACAAAACTCAACTCCCACATTGAAGCCGATTCACGTTCCATCGCGAGCTGAAAATCATAATTCAAATACTTTAGCATTGGAATTATAAAAAAAAACTAAATTGAAAATAATAAAAAAAAAATGAAAAACAAAGTGGAATTACGGCTTTAGAAGAATCCCAGGAGCCAATAAGAGGGACAGAGCCGTAGACATGAGGGATAAGGTCACGTTTTTGTTTATAGTTCTCCATTTTCAGAGAAACATAGAGCTGACCTCCATCTTGGTCTAGACTTTCCTCGCGCACTTCGCATCCATATGAGTTCCCATCCCCATCCTTTGAAGAACCCGTTCCCATTCTAAGATTATTCTATCCAACGCCCAACAACAGCAATTCCTATCTCTATATCTACAAACTTCTATTTCATGGCTCAGACTATTCCCATCCGCAAATTAAGCATAAAATATAAATGGGGAAAATGCATAAATCGATCTCTAAACTTTTCCAAAAATACAGTCTAGTGCTTCAACTGAAATTTTAATCAATTAAGCCCTTAAACCTATTTCGCATTCTCTTTTTATTTTCCTTTCTTATACATTTTACAAGGGTATGATATTGAACACATCACTTTTCGCATTTGTATGTACACTTTTTAAGGGCTTATTTGAATAGAAATTGAAAATTGAAAGGCTTAATTGAAAAAAATAAGAGTTTCATAGGTTAAAAGTTCTTAAAAAAGGACTAATTACACAAATGGTATCAATTTTTATCATTTTATTACAAATTGATATCAAACATTTTAATTGTTGCAAATTAATACCAAATCTTTCAACAAAGTTACAATTTAATATCAAAGTTAAAATTCTAGTAAAAAAAGCTGGTGTGGCATATTGACCCATTAACGTGGCATGTTGACCGCTAACGTGGCACATTCATATATTGGCACATCATTTTGTTTGACTAGAATTTTGACTTGGTACTAAATTGTAATATTTTTTAAAGATTTGATACCAATTTGTAACAATTAAAAGATTTTGTACCAAATTGTAATAAAGTAAAAAGGTTTGGTACTATTTGCA
>CATIWF010111646.1:0-15980 GCA_949630135.1 Balakata baccata
GAACGAAGTCTCTTTGCATGCATGATTTGCCAAGTTCCTGCTGCTCTCCGTCACAGCTGCTGCTGATGAGTTGTTGATTGCATGAGGTTCCAGCTGCATTAAATGGACTTCAGCGCAATTCAGCTATAATCGATGGACATAATTGCATAAACTATACGACAGCATATTGCAATTAAGCCATGGATAAGAAGTCTAAATGAGTCAATTGACAAAGTACAGCCTGAATTATTAAATATTAAAGGTGCTGACAGATGTACTTGCCATGAGGGCAGCTGGTCAAATGGTATCATCAAACATTTTTTTTAAATGAATTTTTGATCCATCGTAAGGCATACGGGAGAAGGATATCCAATTTCACACCCTTGCTCCAATAATTGAAAAAAAAAAATGTTCTAACAATTCTGCTAATTTAGATTCAGTGAGACCTAAAAAGATACAAGGTTTTCTCCTCAGAAAGGAATTATGGGAACGGGATCTAAGAGTCACACCTTCTACTTTGCAAGCTGGGATGATGAAAATGCACTCACAAACCTTGAGATTCTGTATCAGAGATTCCAGCAAGTGTCACAGGCAGACCTGTGCCGGACATCGACCAAATATAGATGACCATCTGCCACATCTGAATCATCAGATTTCAATGTGATTAATCGGATTTGAAAATTTATTTGTTCATCAGGATCATTCTTTCAATTAACAAACTTCCTGAAACTGCTGGTTAACAATGATCAAGTTCCAAATTAATAATATCTAAGAAAAATTCTAACCTACTGTGCTCTAAACCTTACGATACAATTACCTTTCTTGTTTTGATTAGATACAATCTTTCAACATTCTCAGCTTAACATTTTCTTCTCCCTTGTCATGCAGTTTTACATATATTGTAATATTGTTAGTTCCCACACTTCAATCTGGTCTCTGAAGTCTTATGTAACCTTAAAGTAGAAATCAAATAAAAGATTTTAACATTTGAATTGCAAACAAGCTTGATGATGAATGGTGGATTTGATGTGGGACATACATTTTCTCAAAAACTCCAAGGGGGTTGAACAGGATGACAAGTAGGATCAACTAAAATCTCCACTCTAAGAATGGTTCACGATGGGGGTAGTGAAGTACTCAGACTTGACAAGGTACACAGAACTCTCAAGATAAAGCAGCAATTGATTGCGACAGTCTCAGATGATCCTTCTGGCATTCTACCCATCCTACCACCCTCAAGAACTCTACTCATGTATTAGAATTGCGATAGGGGATGCTAGTGACTCATGTATTGGGGATTTCATAAAGTAAACTGAAGTAGGGAAAATCGTTCCTTTTTTATCATGCCAAGCAAAGGAACCGGTTCAATCCAGAACCAACCTATGACAGGCAGATTGAAACTCAAGTCCCATTAGCTTTATTAGCCTCAACTCGATCAAGGCCAAAGAAGTAGGGTCCTATACAGCTCAGGAATTGACATTCATGTTCTTCATTCTGCCTTCTGTTTCAGTTCAAAATGACCCACTAAGTTTTTATTTAATTTAGTCCATTGGAGGTCATGCTACAGGCACAAGCGTTTTAGAATGCCATATTTTTCCAGATCAGTATATATTAAGCTACAGTTTACAAGCATCACCTTTATCCAGAAATCAACAAGCTAGAGCTATGTAAAAGGCAGTAATATTTGTTTATGGATTGAAAATTGACAAGGAGGTAAGGAACTGATCCAATAAGAAAAATGCCACAGTATTTTGAGACCTTATCCTGGAATATTCTTCAAATACTATAAAATTTTATCCAGGAACTCCAGCTTCCCTAATTTCGTCTATGCAGGCTTCTGGACAATTTAGCTTTTTAACTTAAAGACAGTCTATCAATTGGTAATATTGATAATAGTAACTATAACAAAAAATGCTCAGAATTCAATATAATCCACAGATCAGATATGTAAATCCACTAAACTACCTGTAGATTACAAATCCTTCAATATATAACATCGCGGACCACCTGAAACCCTATAAAACAAATCATCATCATCATCATATTATTATTATATTATAATTACATGCATCTAATTTAAACAGAATTAAATGAAATCAATTTCCTTAACTTATTTTATTCTTACATCTAAATCTGTTATTTCAAAAATAATATTCAAATCAAAATTTTTAATTTCACAAGAGTATTATTACCTCGATTGATCTCATCATTAACAAAATTAAACTAACAAAATCACATTGGCTGCGCCCTCTATCTTCCTATGCTCCATCTGTACATAACAAACACACTGATGAATGAGAGATTTGTATTTTTGGGTCAAGAATTAAAAATTTTACATTGTTATTTATTTAAGATTGGAAGATTCATCCTTTCAAAAAAAAATGGAAGATTCATAACTTGTTCCAATTAAAAAAATTGAATAAAATATATTATGCTAAATATATGCTTATAATATTATCACAAAATCCAAATCCTTTTGCCTAAAAAAAGGAAGAAAATCTAAAATCAGGCCATTAGGGATGAAAATGGATATATTTAATAATTCATTTCCACATCAATTTGCTAGAAATATTGATAAATATCTATTTAAATCGAATCTATATAAACTAAATCAATCAAATAATATTATATAAATTAATTTAATTAATATTTAGTCCACTATTGACTTTAACAGAATTTTTTTTAAAAAAAAAAAAAAAGCAGGGCTTAACATGGTATGGTGATAGTTGTAATGGGAAAAATTTCATACATCGAAACAGTCAAAATTAAATTTTTTTTGCCCTTTCCCATAGGCAATTGGCATGACAAGCAATCTCTATAGGTTTGCAATTTCAATTGCAAAAGCTGATGTAGGTCTTGCAAACCTACTTTTATTAATATTTTAATAGCCTGTACTTTTGCAAGCTTTCAAATGTTGAAAGATAAGAAATATAATTTTATTTGAATAAAAAATTTTATGGGTTCCATTTTTATTATTTTATAATAATTTTAATTTTTAATAATTAATATTATTTATTAAAATATTAATTGGATTCTATAAATTGAAATTAATATCAATTTCAAGAATAAAATTATTTAAAAGTATAATTAAAATTTTAATGATGTGATAGTAAAATTTACTATTTGAAATTTTAACGATGTGACAGTAAGATTCACTATTTCCAATTTACAACGAGGATGATGATGTCTCCGCATACATGCTTCTTTGCCTCCGGAAAATTTAACATGTCTCGTATATAATAAAACATAATATATTTCATACATAATAAAAATAGAATATAAATTATTAGATGTCATTCTCAGTATACAAAACTAATATAATATATTTCATATTTTTTTTTGTATTATTTAAAAAAATTATATTTCATATATTTATATAATTGAATATTTAATTAATTATTAAATAAAAAGGTAACATATAACTTGAAAATATAATCAATCAAAAATCTCAAATTGTAAAACAAAAGTAATATAAAAAAGAAATAAAAAATATATATAAAAAAAAGTGAACAATCCCATAAAAAAAAAGTAAAATAACATAATATCTTATAAATAAGAGTATATTAAACATTCAAAAATATATTTATTTTAACTAATTTAACTAGTTTGTAGTTAATTTATCTGGTTCTAAGGTCAAATTTTCAATTAAATTAGTTTAGTTGGTTAGATTAGACCAAATTTAATAAATAATTTTTTTTGTAAAAAGTTAAAAAAATTGAAAAAACCGGTCAAAACCGGCTGGGTCAGCCAGTTCACAATTTGACCGGCTGGTTCGTTGGTTTTTCTTCCGATTCAATACCCCTCCGGCTTTCTACCTAAAAACCGAATGGTGTGGTGGCCGGTTCTTGATTTTTATAACATAAGTTAAAAGTAACTAATAGTGAAGTTATAATATTATTATAAATAAATAAATAAATGAGTTTTCCAACTAACAATTCGTTAACATTGGTTGATATTGATTTTTCTGCAACAATTTATAAAGTTTAGTAATTTTAATATTATAGAATAAAAAATTGTGATTTATATGTAAATAATATAAATTTAATGATAAATGTAATTAACTTTTAATTAGACTGATGTTGAAAAGTTCTTTTATATAAATATATTAAAAAAGTAATAGAAGAAGATCTTGAATTTATTGCTTCCAATATATATCCACTAGGGTATTTATTTATTTATTACCTTTTCATAATTAATTTTCAATTATTATGAATATATATGGTACAGTTTTCGACTTTCGACATTTCCTGCCACAGTGAGTCTATAGTGGAGAAAGCAACACTCTAAATCATCCTGAGAGGGATAAATTTGATCAATAGTCCTATTTTCTTCGGGGAAAAAAATGTGAATTTATAAATAAACTTAATTGTTATTGAGACTTCTCTAATTCAATTTTTAATTTTTTTTTATTATATTAAGAATGTGTTTGACGAAAAATATATACTATTAACAAACAATGTGCATATTTTTTTTTTTTTCGTAATAAATAATGAGTGTATTTTATTTTTTTGAAGGTTTTTATCTACGGGTATCTTAGAACTAGTTCTATGTTTAGATAAAGATATTTTTACCGATAGATATCAAGATAGATCTATTTAAGAATATAATAACTTTACAATTCGATATATCAAAATTGATAATTACAAAAATTATATTTTTTTTTTCCATTATATCAACACTAAATCTTTTTATTGTCATTGTTATTGAAAAAATTTATTAAATAAATCACTTCAACTTTAATCCTTAATTTGTACTCATTTTTTTATTATAAATAAAGTATAGATTATTATTAAAAAAATACGAAAGATATATGAAGGCCTAAGTTTGAAAAACACATCAACTCTAAGGGAGCCAATTATGACTTTGCATTTGATGGTCCCAATTAAAGTAGCTCTTCCATTTAATATATGCCAATGATGAGAAAATGACTTTTCAAAACCAAGGAATTTGCTGGGTGGATTCCGGAAAATATAATTACTTCAAGATGTGTATTAAAATATTATTTTTTTAAAAGTAAATTTATTCCCTTTTTAGAATACAATGAAATTATGGAGAATACTTATAACATATGATCTCTAATTTTAGCAATTTTTGAGTATATTTTGAAAGTATTTAAAACTAGTAAAGTTCGCAATTTTTTTGAATACCAATATATAGTGTTTTTATAGCTTAAAATAAGTTTATAGACTCCTAATAAAATTAAAATAATTAATTCTATCATTTTATAGCTTAAATTCGTAGTTTTAGATAGAGTCTAACCTAAAGAAGGAATTTCAGTCTGAAATTCGTGCAAGATCGCAAGTCATTGCAAGCGTGATGACCATCACACTCGTGACAGCACCAAGCAATTTCAATGCTCCAGCTTCATCATGAGCGTGATGACTGTCACGTTCGTGATAGCAATGAACATCCTTGGAAGCATCACGAGCATGATCATCATCCTCATAGGCCATCGCGGGTGTGATGATTATCACGCTCGTGATACCTGTGCTTTTGACAATCTCCAACATTCTCCCCATATTTTCAAAATTAACCAAGAAAACATAGATCAGTTTCAGTACTTACAAATTATATGCATAAATAATGGTATCTTGTGATTTGAACCATCATATTGCAGAATTTCATAATAACATATCAGAATACAATAGTAGACAAGCTTTGAACCACATTCAATTTGATAAGCAGAACAAAATTCAGCACATATAAATATTACACTTTTAGCTGCATAATAAATGACACTTTTATTGAAATCTTATGTCCATGTATCTTTCATGAATGCCTGAGAGCTAAGCCCTTGAGCTCACTGAAATGGCTACACTTTGCATCCACATAGGTAGACCTTTTCATGCCATCGTACTAAGCATGTAACCTAAACAAAATATTATTTTTGGGTCTATTAAGAGATCAATTTTCAACCTCACATAACTATATAATACGAGTACTAAACACTATTTTACCTTGGGATGATAAATAACTATTAAGTGCTTGCAAACCACACTAATAATGTACTTTGCTCATTAAACTTAAGACTTGATGTTGTATCAGGCGTTAAGTTGAGCTTACATCATTGGTGATTTAAATTCAGTAGGCTTGAGATCCATCCCCTTTGATATTTTATTCACCAAGTCTCTTGGCAATCCTTTAGTTAATGAATCTGCCAAATTTTGAACTGATCTTACAAAATCAATTGTGATCACTCCATTTGAGATTAACTCTCTTATTTGACCATGTCTTTGTCCAACATGTATAGATTTGCTATTATAGACATGACTGTAAGCTCTAGCTAATGTAGCTTCATTATCATAATTGATAGATATAAGTGCAATTGGCTTAGGCAATAAAGGTATATCATGAAGCATATTTCTAAGCCATTCAACTTATTTAGCTGCTGAAACCAAAGCTAAGAACTTAGTTGCCATTGTGGAATCAGATATGCAAGTTTATTTCTTAGAAGCCCAAGAAACCACACCATTACCAAGCATAAAGATCCACCCACTTGTAGAGGCACAATCCTCTCTATCAGTAATCCAACTTACATCTGAGTATCCTTCCATCATTAATGGATAACTATCATAACTTAAACTATAATCCATAGTTTTATTAAGGCACTTTAGAATTCTTCTAATTGCATACTAATGCATATCGTTTGGATTACTTGTGTATCTACTCATCTTTCCAATAGCAAATGCTATATCTGTTTTAGTGCATATCATTGCATACATTAGACATCCTATTAACTTAGCATATTCAAGTTGTGATACTGAGTTGCCCTTATTTTTGGACAATTTCAAGCTTGGATCAAACGGTGTAAAGGTAGGATTACAATTATAATGATTGAACCTTTTGAGAACTTTTTCAATATAATGAGGTTATGAAAGTGATGTACTTTCTCCATTTCTCACTATCTGTATGCCAAGGATGACATTTGCCTCACCTATATCTTTCATAGCAAATTGCTAGATATAAATTCTTTAGTTACTTAAACTACTTCAAAATCAGTTCCAAAGATCAACATGTCATCCATATATAGACAAATAATGACACTTTTATTTTCATTATCGAACTTGCTATAAACACATTTATTTGATTCATTAATTTTGAATTCATTAGCAAGCATAACCTGGTCAAACTTTTGATGTCATTGTTTAGGTGCTTGTTTTAATCTATATAAGGATTTCACAAGTCTACACACTTTGTGTTCTGGTCCAGGCATGACATACCCATTGGGTTGTTTCATATAAACCTCTTCATCAAGTTCACCATTCAAAAATAAGATCTTGACATCCATTTGGTGAATTTCCAGCTTATGTATAGCTGCAAGTGCTATTAGCACTCGGATTGTGGCAAATCTTGCTACTGGTGCATAAGTATCAAAATAATCAATACCGCATTTTTGTATAAAACCTTGTGCAACCAATCTCACTTTTCATTTATTTAAGCATCCATCAACCTTTCTTTTGGTTTTGAAGATCCATTCGCCACCGATTGGCTTGCAAACAGGTGGAAGATCCACCAATTCCCATATATTGTTTCCAATTATGGAATCCATTTCATCATTTATAGCTTCTTTTCAGAATGCAGCATCATGAGATTTTATTGCTTTCTCATATGTTAAGGTTTGCTTATGTATTATACCAATAAGATATTTGACTAACTATTGATTCTTTTGTTCCTTCTACAAGAAATATTTGAAAATCATCACTAAGATTTTCTGCTTTTTGAGCTCTTTTGCTCTTTTGAAGTTCAGTGACTTCTTCATTATCATTATTAATGATATCTTTCCCTTTTTTAAGGTCTGAACCATTTCCATATTTTGAAGTTGGTTTTGAAGTTGTATTGAATCTATTTTCATTAAAGATAACATCTCTTGATTCAATAAACGTATTTATTGGCATTGAATTATTATGCTCAATAACCATGAACCTATAAGCTTTAGAATTTTGTGTATATCCAAAGAAAATGCACTCCACTCCCCTTTGACCCAATTTCTTTCTTTTGGGTTCATGTATTTTCACAATTGCCCTACAGCCCCAAACTCTTAAATAGTTCACGTTAAGCTTCCTTTTGTTCCAAAACTCATAAGGACTTGTGTTACTCTTTTTACTAGGAACTTGGTTTAAGATGTGGCAAGCTGTTAGCATTGCCTCCCCCCCAATAACAAGGACTAAGGCTTGAATTAGACATCATTGCATTGGCCATTTCCATCAGAACACTATTCTTACATTCAGATACACCATTCTGTTCTGGTATGTAAGGGGTAGTAATCTCATGCACAATTCCTATGCTTTCAAAGTACTTTTGATCATAGTACTCTCCCCTTCTATCCGACCTTAACCTTTTGATATAGATCTCATAATACAATTCAACTTCAGTTTTATGCATAACAAAACAATTCATGACTTCATCTTTTGAATATAACAAATAGATATAACAATATCTACTATAATCATCAATGAAAGTCACATAATATTTCTTATTTCCTATGGTTGGAGTTGCATGCAAATCACCCACATCACTATGTATAAGCTCCAACAATTTTGTTATTCGTTCTACCGTAGGAAACTACTTTCTTGTTATTTTAGTCAACATGTAAGTTATGCCATTTCTTCCTAAGTCACTTTTATCAAGATATGACAAAGGGTCCAATTTTATCATGTCATTCATTCTTTTAAAGTTAACATGCCCAAGTCGATTTTGCCATAAACATAAAGAAGAAGAATCAATAATATAGGCGGAACTAGAAGAATTCTTATTGATATTAGAAAGAGCAATACAATTCAATTTGAAAAGACCATCACTAAGATAACCCTTACCCATAAACATTCTCCTTTTTAACAGAACAAATTTGTCTGCCTAAAAAACAAGCGTAAAACCATATTTGTTCAGCAAGTTACCCGATATAAGATTCTTCTTTACTTATAGTACATAGAAAACATTAGTCAAAATTAAAACCTTTTCCAAAAGTGAATTTCAATTCCTTATTACTAATGACTTTAACAAGGACAGTTGAAGCATTCCTCATGTAAAGAACAATGCCATCAGCAACTGGTTCCATGCTTTTGAAGAAATTTTTGTTCTTACAAATGTAGCATGTAGCTCCTGAAACAATCTACCAGGCCATCTCATCCTCAAGAAGGTTAACCGTTGAAACAACTGCAATTAGATGATCATTACCTGTTGCATTAGAGGAGGTGGCTACCTTTTCTTTTTCAAGCTTCTTTTTTAGGAATCGACATTCATTCTTGTAATGCTATTCTTTCTTGCAAAAGAAATATTGGCCTTTCTTTTTCTTGTTTTTCCGTTGACCATTGCCATTATTTAGCCTTTTGTCTTCGAGCTTGTTTGAATGATTTCAGAGTTTTCCTTCCTCAACCACATGCACTTTGGATATCTGACTTTTAGATTCCTTCATATTTTTCTGCATGCATATTTTAGCTTCCATATAAAATTTATGAGCTAATTCATCAAGGATTATTCCACCATTTTCATGTTTAAGAGTTCTTTTAAACTCTTTCTAAGATGGGGGCAATTTATCAATAATAGATGAAACAATTATGCTTGAATCCATATGCATACTATGTTGAGTAAAATGGTTAAGAATTCTTTCAATTTCAAAGAATTGCTTAATTACCTGCCTATTATCATCCATTTTTTAATTAGTGAAACGAGAAACCAAGAATTTCTTACTTGTTGCGTCTTTTTATAGATACCTTGCCTCAAGTTTGTCCCACAGCTCCTTTGCAGTCTTAATTGGATGATAGATATCAAAGAGGGCGTCACACACGGTATTGAGAATATGGCCCCGACATATCTCATCATCTGTGTCCCACTTTTGCCTCATTTGAGTTTGAGCCACGATTTCATTTGCCTCTTCAGCTGGCCTAGTAGTGTTAAGGACATAAGTAACTTGAATTGTTACTAATAGAAAGTGGACTTGTTTTGCCATCTTATGAAATTCCCACCATCGAACCATTCTAACTGGATAATATTGGTTGTCAAGTCCCTTAGAGAAGCCATTAATGCAAGCCAAAATTCACCTTTAGGATGTTGGGGTGGATTTCGGGAGATATTAAGTATTAACGACTTTAAGGCATGTATCAAAATGCCACTTTGCTAAAGGTGAATTTCTTATCCCTTTAGGATACAATGAAACTATATAGAGCACTTATAGAACGTGATCTCTAATCTTAGCAGCCTTCGTGTATATTTTGAAAGTATTGAAAACTAGTAAGATTTGCGATTCATTTGAATATTGATCTGTTGTATTTTTATAGCTTAAAATAAGTTTATAGATTCCTAATAGGATTAGAATAATTAATTCTATCCTTTCCTAGCTTAAATTTGTGGTTTTAGATAGAGTCCAACCTAAAAAAAGAATATCGGCATAACTGAAATTCGTGCAGGATCGCAGGTCGTCGCAAGCATGATGACCATCATGCCCGTAACAGTGCCAAGTAATCTCAATGCTCCAACTTCATCATAAGCATGATGACTACCATACTCGTGACAATAATGAACATCCCTAGAAGCATCATGACCGTGATGACTGTCGCACTCTTGACCATTATCCTCATATGCCATCGCGGGAGTGACGACTGTCAAGCTCGTGATGCCTATGATTTTGAAAATCTCCAACAGAATTTGGGCATTTTCATCAGCAATCTAAAAATATGATTCATCACCTCACATCTTCCTATATCTATATTTATCAATATATAAGCTTTTAATAATATTTATTACTTTTATTTCTTTACTATATATATAATTTAATCAACACACGAACATTTGATAGAAGTATCATTAATAAATTCAATATACTCTACCCAAGAGATGAGAGATGATAATGGTTTTTACTCATTTTAATATGATGTCTTGAGTTCAAATTTTGAATATAAAATTTTTTTTTCCTAAAAATGGTACATGTACCTTTAAAATTTAGTAGTTAAGAAATATTTTACTTTTTAATGGAATATCAAACATGAATCTAAATTATGAATAGTTAAAAAAATAAATTCAATGTACTCTATGAAGGAAGAATTGTTATTTTTATAGAAGACCATCTGTATTGGTAAATTAGGTCTTTCTTTTTTTGTTAGACCATAGGTATTCTTAGTCAATCAACTATGATCATATACTGAAACTAATCATACTCGTGTCAGATAGAACTTCAACGGCAGTAAAATATTATCTTATGAGTTTTATGTTAAAGTCTTACATCAGTTGGGAATGAAAAATTAATAGTACTTATAATGATTTATACAATCATTCTCCTTTGAATTAGCTTTGAAAAGAGTTAGGTTCAATGTCCATTATCTAACGAATTTTGGGAATTTTACAAAAATACCAAAAAATGGATACCTTTTTGTATTTTTACTGGTATTGACAGTTTTTTTTAATTTCACTATTTTCTAAAATTACAACAGTACTTAAATTTCAAAATCATTCCAAAATATGCCTAGACGGTAAATCTTCAACATACTTTCGATATACCTTGGGTATATTTTGGTTCAATTTTTACCACAAAAGAACAAAAATAATTAAATTATTAAACAAGAAGAAGAAGAAGAAGAAGAAGAAGAAGAAGAAGAAGAGAACTCAGTCAAAATTCAAAGCATCACAAATTCTCAAATAACAATACCAAAATCTGAAAAGTCATCCAAAATATGCCAATACAGTATACATTCGGTACACCTTAGTATCTTTTCTGTATATCTTGGTTCAATTTTCACCAATAAAGAACAAAAAAAATCAAAACAATAAGAATTGATCATTACAAAAGAAGAAAAAGAAGAAAAAGAATAGAATTCAATCAAAATTCAAAACATCACAAATTCTTAAACAAACAATTTGGTATACCTTTGGAATACGTTGGCTATAACTTGGGGATACCTTTAATTGAATACCTTGGGAATACCTTAGGTATACCTTAGGAATATTTTGGGTATACCTTGAGAATTCTCAATGAATTCTCTTAAAGAATTTCATGAGAATACCTTGAGTATACTATGAGAATACTTTTGGTATACATTTGAGAATTCCATGAGAATATCTCGATATACCTTGGAGATACTTTGGGTATATTTTGATAATTTTTTGAAAATTCCTTGGAAGAAATTTTCTAGGAATACCTTAGGGATACTTCAGTTAAATTGCCATATTTAAAAAAAAAAAAGAATAAGAAGAGAATTTCATCAAAACTACTTATTGCTCGTGAGTAAAGAGTTCAGATTGAAAATCATTTTCTCAACACCTTTTTCCATATTCATTTTGGATTTTGTCCTTCAAAATTATTTTCTGTAATCAGATTTTAAAAAGTCAATAAAAATTCTTGTTTAAAATACCAAGATGCCATAATTGAGATAAGTTCACAAGAACTCAATGCTATCATTTGTGAGATACCAGTAATAGTGCATCACAATAAGTGATTTGAGAAATGAAAATACATACTTCGACCAATATGCTAAAATCAAACACTGACATGAAACACATAGAGAAATAAAAAGAGAAGGAGAAGTATATATCCTCTAGCGGCGAAGACGATCAATAGAAGCTTTTTTAGTGCACAATATATCAAAGGGACTAGAGGAATCGTTGTTAATATCATTACCTTCTCCAGACTCGAGATCATATCATAACATGTAGGACGATTTCTTGAATCTACTCATTTTGATTTACTGCAGCAGAAGAGATGGCATCTTTAGCCTCTTAAATTTCACTATATTTCCACCAATTTTTTTTTCACCAGTAAAACTTCAAACTAAGGTTCTAAACAGATTCAAGTGAAGACGAAGATGGAGGAGGTAAGGCAGAGAATCACAAGGCGTAGTTGCCGGAGGAAGCAGTAGTGACACTAGTGGTTTCAGTAAAAATTGCAAAGAGAATGTGTAAAAATGAAAAATAAGAATATTTGATGTATTTTTGTAAATAAAATGATAAGTGTGTTTGGTGAAATTTCCTCATGAATTTTACATGGTATCAGAGCCACATGGTTTGCGAGTAGTACGACCGCTACTTTCATACTCTAGGTGACCTCTCGTTGTGTTGTACCCCTACAGCAGGCCTAGCCATAGTAGAGTGTTGAAATCTCATATCGGTTGGAAATGAAAAATTAATAGTACTTATAATGGCTTGAAAAATCTTTTATATTTGAGCTAGCTTTTGGAAAAAGTTAGGTCCAAGTCAATTATCTAACGAATTTTACATTTTAAAGTAATTGCATACCCAAAAGTTAAACTTAAGACATTTGATTAAGGAAATTTTACAAAATTACTGAAAACATGATAGATATTTACATTTTAATCATTGCTGAAATTTTTTTTCAATTTTACCGAAAATAACTTTCAAAAATTACAAACGGTACCTAAATCTGACTTTCCGTTGATTTGCACGATATGAGCAAATGCCAAAAACATTTAACAAAGATTGAAATTGAGATGGTGAAATTAAAAGCTTACTTTTTCTGTAATGTGATTAAATCCAATAGCAATTCCATTTCTAGGAGAGGAAATTTAGAAAAATGTGAGGCATGCAAAGAATGGTAGCAACTAAATTTACAGTCACAAATTTTTTGAAGCCCACACGGTATATCTCTAGAATACTTTCGGTATAGCTTGGGTATGCATTTATTCAATTTTCACCAAAAAAGAACAAAAAGAGAAAGAAGAAAAAAAAATCATTGCAAAATAAAAAGAAGAATAAAATTCAATTGAAATTGAAAGTATCACAAATTCTCAAACTAACAATTTTCAATTTATTGTTGAGTATTGGGTATACAATGGAAATACATTGGGTATATCTTAGGAATTCGTTGAGAATTTTTTGGAAATATTTTGAAAATATCTTCAGTATATCTTTGGAAATACCTCAAGTATACTTTGTGAATACATTAGGTATACCTTAAGAATTTCCTGAGAGAAATTCTCTTATAATACATTTGATATATTTTGGAAATATATGCGGTGTACTTTTGGAAATTTCATGGGAATACCTTCACCAAGAAGAAGAAGAAAAATAGATTAATGCAATCAATAAACTCATATATATATATAAATTAAAAATCTCATATTTTATATATAAAAAAAAATACAAAAGATCTTGCTTTTAGGTTAGATTAACTCAATTTCATACTTTTAGAGATGTAAATATTAAGGTTCAAACAAAAATCCAGATTGAAAAATATAAACTTTGAAAAAAAGAAACCAATAATAAACATGTGCACTAATTGATTTGAATAAGTTAATCATATCTTGAAGAAAGCTGTTGAAAAATCGAAATTGTACAAAGAAATAGTAGAAGAAAGCTATTGAAAAACCGTATAGAAAACCATTGGCTAATGAAATTCTTAAAAAATGAAAGAAGTTTCCGGTCCCTCCCTTTTCTACTACAACCAAAAGCATGTGACTTTTTGTCCATGATCAATCAAACTATTCTCTTTCTAAAATGATAATAGGTGGCTAAAAATATTTTTTTTCCCCTTTTTCTTTGTGTGTTTATATAGTTGAATATTGTATAAGGAAAGATGCAGTATATGTTTGATGAAAGCGAGTGGCGAGAAAGAGTGGAAGACTTAACGGAGAGATAGAGGGAAATAGAGATGAATTGATATAAATGAAATAATTTTCGGTGCAAATGAAAAAAATTGAAAACGATAGATAAAAATTAAAAAGATATATAAATTTTTTGTAAATAATGAAATTTCCTCTTTAATTAAGCTGTAAAAACTTGCTTCGTCTCATCTGCACACTTATTGGTAAACTGGGCCCATTAAAGGGACATAACAGAAACTTCATTTGCCCAAGTATGAACCTGAAAATAAGAGTCCCAGTCTTACCTCAGTCCAAGTCTCTATTAAGCCGTGACTTACTAGTATTTCATAAATAGTCTTCACTTCATAGACGCGTTAGGTAGCAAACCGCCTTCTATGTATAAATTATAATCCCATTGACTCAAGTTTTGCAGCCATGCAAATTCCCAAAACCCTAACTTTACAACACGATTCTCCTTCTCTTAATCATTTCCTTAATTATCCCCTAATAATTTTTCTTCTTTTCCTACTTGCATGGCTTCGTTTGCCACCAGCTGGAAATATGATGTGTTTCTGAGCTTCAGAGGGGAAGACACTCGAAAGAATTTTACAAGCCATCTTTATGCTGCTTTAAAACGGAAAGGAATCATCACCTTCAAAGATGATCAAGAACTTGAGAGAGGGAAAACCATTTCTCAAGAACTGCTTAAAGCCATTAATGATTCTAAAATCTCCATTATCGTTTTCTCAGCAAGTTATGCTTCTTCAAGCTGGTGTTTGGATGAACTTGCAGAGATTTATACATCAATGAAGGAAAAGGGACAGATTGCTATTCCTATTTTTTATAACGTGGATCCATCTGAGGTTAGAAAACAGGTTGGAGGATTTGGAGAATCATTTGCTGAGCATGAAAAATGTTTGGACAAGATTCATAAAGTTCCACTTTGGAGAATTGCTCTGGCGGATTTGGCTAATATCTCTGGTTGGGATTCACATGACAGGTAATAATTAATTAACTTCCCATCTCTTTCTCTTTTATTTTTATTTTTTTTCCATATTTTCTTTAATTTCTCAATATAGATGAAATCCTGAAATTAATTTAAAATCACTATTAATAAAAAATTTATATGTATCAAAGAAAGAATTTAATAGATTTGTAAATTAATTATACCAATTTATTTATACCCATGAACTCAAATTGGAATTCTATCTTTGCTTCTTTGGTATGAAAAGAAAAAGGTGTTTGCTGATTTGATCAATGCAGGCACTAGACACTGCACAAAGTCGTAGAGCTTAGTTAATATATCTCGAGTATTACACACACACACACATATGTGGTGGTGGAGGTGGCTGTGATACACTCATAAATATATATATATATGGTGGTGGTGGAGTGGAGGTGGTTGTGATATATATATATATATATATATATATATATATATATATATATATATATATATATATATATATATCACAA
>CATIWF010111663.1:0-16611 GCA_949630135.1 Balakata baccata
TCAAATGTTGCAAAGTGATAATATTATATGATCCAAAAAAAAAAATTATCCCTCATTATAAACAGGACTATGTTCCATTATATGCAATATACGACAACATGATATAAGTATAAGTGATATCCATAGGTATAAGGTGTTACATAATCTGTAAATAGTCAAAACATAGAAGTTATAGGTACATGTTGTAGCTAAATTTTGGCACAAATATCACCTCAAATGTTGTGTATGTTGTGAGTTATGGCCTTCAGAAGTCAGACTGGTCTGGATGTCAGCCCTGTTTCTGACCAGTCACCATTGCCCTACCTTATGAGGACCTTAGAGGTAGAATAGATGAAAATTGTTAAATGAAAAAAGTTCCATTTTAACATATCTCTGTTCATACAAAGTTGCATACAAATATGACTTAAACATTGTAAGATATGAAGAAGCAAAATTGGTGTCCTAAAACTGCCTAAGGGCATAAACAGGGTAGAAAACAGAACACTCATTTAAATTTCATAAAATGTTCCAAAATGGTTCAATTTATCTGAAATTAAGATATGTGATAACCGTACATGTTAGCTGTAATTAGAAATAAGAATCATACAAATTGGACTAGTATAGAAAAAGTTATAAGCTACTGAACACATAAAGGTCACACTGCCATAATACCAAACCCTAGTTAGTGGTCCTTAAAATGCATATTTCAATTTGTTTAAGTTTCACTAAGTTTATTTAGCTACAAATTGACCAAGTATACATTCAATTAGGTCCACAACATATTGGAGAGCCTTAAGGAAGTGAAAGACAGTAAGCTAGAGACTTAGTAGCAAAAGAAAAGGTGAGTTTAATTATCAAAATGATTTCTTTTGTACATGCGATTATTACGTGCTACGTGTAATGTGATTATTACGTGCTACATGTAATATAACTTGATTTGATTTATTTGAATTACATGATTGCTATGATATGGTTAATGACACTATATTGAGTGTAAAGTAAATGTTTGGATTACATGGATAGGTTTTCTTTGTATAGGCAAAAGTTGATTGAAATGTATAATGATTTTTGCAAATGCATATGAACTTGTAGATATGATGTTGATTCTAGCAACTTAGATGTAAAAAGAGCATGTTAGAATGTACGTGAAAATGCATGATTATTAGGTCGTTAATAAATTGCATTATAGCTTTCACTATTTTATTGCGAGTCCAAAGCCCTTACTATGAACCCGAGAGAAACTATATGGAAGTTCTCCTAGTGGATCGATATCCAATTTGCTAAGAATGACCTTGAGGCAACTCAACAAACCGTCCTTAGTTTAGTTGATAGGTATTTGATCCATAAAAATTACATTTCCATGCAACTATCGAATATTGTGCTATCAACTAATTGATATGTGCACACACATTGGGTTATCAACTCTTGATATGTGTATATCTCATGCACACTTACCCAACTTCGCCTCCAATACTCATTGACTTTGGTGCAAATCTAACAAATCAATGATATTTGTTAGGTCCAACCCATTAATTATGAAATCTAATTTCAATGGTTCGAACATGTTCTTATAGAGTGAGCTTAAAACAACTTAACAACTCTAACTCTAGAAGAACTCTGGTTCTCCCCACATCAATGGAAGGCGTAAGACATAATTGTTTATTTAGCGAGATATTTTGGTTAATTTTGTTTCATTATATTATTATTGCATGCTTTTATATATCATACATTGATCACATAGATATATAAAAATAGTTACATTAACTGTATGACATGATTATGGACATATTAAAGTCAATCTCTTGACTCAAAGAGAGATTGACTAGGTCTAACTAGATATATGCATGAATTACAACCCAAAAATAGAAATCAAATTCCTACCTAGTCTTTTTGTTTATTGTACCATTTTCCTTGCTTCCTGCTCCTGTGCATCTCCATTCTATCCTAATCCTATGTAATCTAATTACATTTTTCAAAAATAGAAAACCTCAATTTACATTTGAGGGGAGTAAGATGAGAAAAAAAATATATAAGAAAGAAGTGATAGGCAAGAACATGTAGACCCTATTTACCATTAAATAAAAATCATAGATGCTCAATCATATTGGACCTAACTCCATAATCATCCACCATACTTTCTATACACCCCTAGCATCATTGTCTAATGCATAAATTAAAATAAAGTAGGTGGTGAAAAAAATATATTCTCATTATGTCTAAATAAATTTGCCATGATCAAATTATAAAAAAAATATGAAAAACTTCAACAATTATGCCAAACAATATCACATGTTCATCAACAATGCAATTTTTAGCATTTTTGTAATAAATTCAAAATTAATTATTTGAATCATATTCAAACCATTTTTCAATCAATATAATCATCATCAATCATCTCATGATCTGATCATAGAAAAAAAATATGTAAAATAAATTTCACAAATTGATTTCAATTTTACATATCAAAATATTCAAAATCATCAAAAATATGCAATCCAATTGCACCTTAAATTAAAATTAATGTTAATATTCACAAGTGGGCTCTGATACCAATGTTGGGTTTTGATGATGAATTACATTCATAAAACGCAACAGATAATAAATTTTTTTCAAAATCTGAATCAAATGATTCTACTTGTGCCATTAAAACTAATTCAATTAAAATATAGTAAGAAATTATACCTTTAATTTTTTTTGTGTCAATTCTCCAAATTTTCTTCTTATTAGGTTGTCGTAAACCACAACAATCCAATGTTGGATTGTTCCAACATTGATCCACATGGAAAGGATGAATGAAACATCAAAGGTTAAGCCTTGAACACTCTCTATGTGCTAACAAAGAAGATTGTTCTTGAGAGAAAAATAGAAAATTATCAAATAAATTTTTTTGGAGGCTATCGGTATTTTATAGGTGTTTTTAAACACCATAGGGCTGACAAAATTACCAAAATGGGTTTGGGGGGCTAAATTGGCAATTTGGCCAAAATTGGCCAACAAATATGCAGGCTCTTAGCCAGCGTGCGCACAGCCCATGTGCTGCTAGCCTTGAGCTAGCAGCCATGTCATAGGCCCGCGACCCCAGTTCGATTTTTTTTTTCCAATTTTTTTCACGTGATCTCATCATGATCATACCTTAAATAAATCTCTCATATTTTTTGATATCATTTAAGGCCATTTTATTCATTCTTCACACTTCCAATGTGTGTGATCCACTAGGTTCCCAGTTATATTGCCTGCCTGAATTAACAATTAATTCAAGCGAGTCATGAGTGGTATCTAGCTGCACATCATGAGTGGTTTGACTACAAACTTTTCCATAGACAACAGTATGTGCAATTCGTCCTTTTAACATTCTATACCTTGTTCGGTTTAGAGCAGAAACTATGTGTCAGCTCTTGCTAGACTGACTACGTCACACCTAGCCCAAGTGATGTTAGATCTTGTCCTTGGGACTCATTACTCTGTTAGACATGTCACTGAAGATCATCTTCAGGACATTTCCACTTTGGCTAGAGATTTCCGAGTAATGATCCCGAAAAGAGGCCGTGGGTATACTCTCCCTTTATCAAGAGCGGTGAACCCTTCATTAGCAACCCAATTGCCTTCGAATACCTCATGTTGTACCCAATCACCACCCTATGAGCGACCTTTATGAGGCAACAAGGAATGTAGTCAAATCATAGAATTAGTATCCTACATATCCTTGAGTACCTCAAGTCTAATGATACATGCACCATTGCTATGATTAGACTATCATTGAAATTTGAATAGATAATCCATATGATTGTCTCATAGTAGATCATCTAATATACTGGCTACTCTTAGCAAGCATCCACATGTTAACTCTAAACATCTCATGCTTATAGATTATGAGATTTACTGTTTGATCCAATCAAGGAATATAATATGTGCTAGTCTATTCGGATTAATAATGTCATGTCTCATTAATCCTATGACTCAGGATAATTTAGATACTAACATAATTACACATGATAAAAATCTCATTATCACGATCTCATTATGATATCCTTCATGTTATGTTATGTATCAAGGACTTCATTAATTGATTTAAGATCACTATCAATTCATATATCAAATGAATACCAAGTTAATGAAAATGCCTTTTATTAGTCAAATAAACATGTATAATAAGTGCTAAATGTGATTGCCTTTTAAGCACTTCTCTAACACACCCTCGAGTGAATTTTTTTTGGAATTTTCCTGTGATTCCATTGTGATCCAACCCCAAATAATTCTCTCATATTTTTGGATCTCATCCAAGACCATTTTACTCATTTTTCATTCCTCCAATACGTGTGACCCATTAGGTTCTTAATTATGGTAGCCACTGAAATTAATAATTAATTCAAGCAAGTCATGAGCGGTATCTAGCAACACATCATAACCCCTAATTGATTGGAAAGTCAGTGGTTTGTCTAGGAATCTTTCCATAGACAATTTCCATGCAATTCGTCCTTTCACCATTCTATACCCCGCTCAATTCAGAGTATGGACCGTGTTTCTACTCCTGCTAGATTGATTACTTCACACCTAGCCAAATTGATGTTAGATCTTGTCTTTGAGAATCATTACTCCATTAGACATGTCACTGAAGATCATCTTTAAGACATTTCCACTATGGCCAGAGATTCTTGAGTAAAGCTTTCGACAAGAGGCCATGAGTATACTCTTCCTCTATTAGGAGCGGTGAATCCTCTGTTGTCTATCCAATTACTTTCGAATACCTCAAGCTGTACCCAATCACCACCCTATGAGTGACATTAATGAGGCAACAAGGAATGGAGTAAAAACGCATAATCAGTATCCAAGATATCCTTGAGTTCCTCAAGTTTAAAGATACTTGTATCATTGCTATGATGAGACTATCAGTGACATTTGAATAAATAATCCATATGATTGTCTCATAGCAGGTCATTCAATGTACTTGACTACTCTTAACAAGCGTCCACATGTTAACTCTGAACATATCATGTTCATAGCTTATGAGATCTACTGCTTCATCCAATCAAGAAGTATAACATGTGCTAGACTATCCAGACTAATAATGTCCTATCTCATTAATCTTATGACAAGAGATAATTTAGATAGTAACATAATTACACATGATAGGAATCTCATTATCATGATCTCATCACAATTTCTTCATACTATGTTATGTATCAAGGACATTATCAATTGATTTAAGATCACTATCAATTCATAATATAAATAAACATCAATTAAATGAAAAATGTCTTTTTATTCATTTAAAATGAGTTTGTACAATAAGTGCTTAAAGGTGATTGCTTTTAGAGCACCTCTCTAACAATACAAGTGCAGTAAAATTTAAAATTTTGTAATCTCAAATTAATGGAACAACCTATGTAGTCTTAACCAATTAATCAACCATAGAAGGTTTGAAGACGATTACCTTTTTGTTAGAGCTTCTGTCCTTCGTTTCACCTTACTGAGTTGTCGCAAACCATAGTAATCCTTCCTAGGATCACCTCTAATGATAGTCCATGCGAAGGATATGAAAAGGAAAACTTTTTGGCTATGGGTTTTGCACAATCTCTTGTGCTAGCAAGAGAAGATGCAAGAGAGGAGAGGGAAGAACAAAAACACTTTTGTTTTTTGTTAGTAGCTGTTTCTTAATGTCAGAAAATGGACTATTTAGAGTCCTTAAGCAATTAGGGTTCGGAAACCTTGCTCAAAAAATCCGAATAATATTAGATTTCCTATTATGATGCTGGTCCCAATCGGGACACACCTGTCCCGGTAGGAAAATACCTAAATCGGACTGTTCTCATAACACTTTTTATTTTTTTATATAGCATATACTTGTATCATTTCATCATGTTTTGTATAGTTATAAGACAAGATCTTATTTATAGTGAGAGATAATTTTTTTTGAATAATATCATAGTATCACTGTGCAATATTTGACAATTTCGCATAGTATCACAGCTTGACTATGAGCATAATTATTACATATGCTAATAATTCAGACGCTATATCCAATTATTTCAGGTAGTAAGTTCAAGGCTAAATATATATTTACATATCACTACAGATTCACTACATTTATACATATGAAGATATACAACCCAGAATATAGATGTCATACTCCTATACATATGTGCAATGCAAGGAAAGAGATTGGTGAGGCTTGGCTAGTGACCTGTGATCCATATCTTCTATGTGATATACATCTCCAAAATGAGTTAACTACTCTTTTCTACCTGAAAATGATGCAATTTGGTGAGTTGCGACTCAGTGAGAATAATCATCAAAAGCTTTCTAAAGTACTAAGCAAATCACAATTACAAGTAATAATCGTCATTCATACACATTTTACACATCATTCTATTTATCAATACGATATGAATATAAATAATATTAATTCATGTAAACATTTCATTTACTTATAGTTATGTTTATGTCATTTTTTTGTGTGACCAGGCTAAATAAACACTGTCTCGGGTTTTTATGTGAATATTTGCATTTGCTAGCTAGCTTGATCATTTGTAACATTTGTACATTTGCTAGGCCATAGGCCTATTCTTTTGCTTTTAAACATTTGTTTGGGCCATAAGCCTCTTCTTTTGACAATGCCATTTAGCTAGTCACAATGCCTTTTAAATCCATATGCATATGCAACAATCATTGCTTTTGCATCAACCATTATACATTTCAGTCAACATTTGCCTTGTACAAAGAAAACCTATGCATGTAATACAAACATGTACTTTACATTCAACACAGTCTCATTGGCCATATCATAACAATTATGTAATTCAAATAAAGTAAATTAAGTCACATTACACACAGCACGCAATAATCACACGTACCAGAGAAATCGTTTGATAATTAGACTCGCCTTTTCTTTTGATATTGAACCTCTAACTTAATTTCTCTCACTTCCTTGGGGGTTTTCTATATGTTGTGAGCCTAATTGAATGTATACTTAGTCAATTGGTAGTTAAATAGACTTAGTAAAACTTAACAAATTGAAATATGAATAATTTGGACCATTAACTAGGGTTTGGTATTATGGCAGTGTGACCTTTATATCTTTAGCAGCTTATAACTTTTTATATACTAGTCCAATTTGTATGATTCTTATTTCTAATTAAAGCTAACATATAGGGCTATAAAATATCTAAATTTCTAAGAAATTGGTGGATTGCATAATAGTTGGTGCAATTTCTATCCATGTTCTATTTTCTGCCCTGTTTTTGCCCTTAGGCAATTTTGGAACACCAATTTTGCTTTTTCATATCTTATAGTGTGTAAGTTATATTTTTATGAAACTTTGCAAAAAAAAAAAAAGATATGTTAAAATGAAACATTGTTCATGTTGACAACTCTTATCCATTCTACCTTTAAGGTCCTCATATGGTAGGATACTTATGACTGGTCAAGAATAGGGTCAGCATCCAAACTAGTTTGACTTGTGAAGACCATAACTCACAAAATACATAACATATTAAGGTGATATTTATGCAAAAATTTATCTAAGACATATATCTACAACTTTCATGTTTTGACAATTTACATATAAGAAGCTCAAAATGGGCAAATAATTGGCTAGACCTACACTGGGCACTAAGCAGGCTGCTCAAATTATGGAACAAATATGACTCTCTTGACCATAACTCAATATCCAATATTCATATGGTCTTGAAATTTAGTATTTGCGTTTCCTTAATTACAGATTTTATCATATAGAAAAATAATTAACATAGTAGATAATTCAGCTAGGTTCCACAACCAAACCAGTTACAGTCTGATACCAATATATTTTCTTATATATCAAAACTAGCAAAAATATTTATATATCCATAAACCTATGATATAAAGCTACAGGTTTCATGTTTGGAGTCTCTCCAAATTCTATTTCTAACATAAAGAAAATAAGACCCTAATTTGTTAGCACAGAAGCAGAATCCGAGAACACAGGGTAAGATCACTTAGTTGTTTACTTGCTCTAAATCGTATTCTATCAACCACAATTTAAAGCTAGAAAATCAAGGAGATAAACTCACTTACAGGTGGTTTTTTGCTTGGTCGTGTTGTTGGAAAATTTAAAGAAGAAAGAAATAAGAAGGCTTCAAGGTGGAGGAAAAATAGACAGATTCAGGTTTGTTTTGTACCCTATTTCAACTGCCCTTCAATTTTGTCATTTTCTTTTTTTTTTTTTCATTTTTTAAATTTATTTATTTATTTATTTTATTTATTAATTTATTTATATTTTCCTCTACATTTACATGTACTTAGTCAATGTCAAAAATACTATCTAATCACATAGTCTACTTTAATTAATTTAACTATACTAAATTTCATTTATTTCAAACTGATCATTTTATTTGATTTCATTTTCAATATCTTGTGTCCTTATTTAAATTATAACTATATATGTGCGACTTGCTCCTACTGCAATAAATTGACCCGAATCAAGTCTATCTCGTGAACACATTCACACCAAAATCCATATGTATGCATGTGTTTCATGTAAATCACATTTATAAAATGAACATGTTCAAATGGAATGCATGTATGGTCAGTCGAGGATGTTACAATTCTCCCCTCTTAAAAATTTCGTCCTCGAAATTTGATACCTAAGAACAAGTTGGTACTACTTTTTCATATTCTCTTCTATTTCCCATGTTGCCTTTTCCTGTGTCTGGTTTCTCCATAACACATTGACTAAAGGTATTTCCCTATTTCTCAGCTATTTTGTCTTGTATCTTATGACTTCTACTTGTTCTTCTACATAACTCATGTCATCTACAATCTTAATGACTTGATCTTTAAGTACATGTGTAAGGTTTGATTTGTATCTTCTTAGCATACTAACATGAAACACATTATGAATCTGAGCCATCTTTAGTGGTAAAGCTAACCTGTATGCCAATGGACCAATCTTTTCAAGAATTTCATAAGGCCTTATGTACCTTAGACTCAATTTGCCCTTCTTGCCAAAGCAAATAACTCATTTCTATAGTGATACTCGAAGAAATACCTTTTCGCCTACCTCATATTCCATTTTCCTTTTGTGCTAATCAACATAGCTCTTTTGTCTATCTTGTGCTACCTTGAGTTTGCTTTTGACTATCTTGATCTTATCTACTATATCATGTACCATTTCTGGTCCTTTAATTGCTTATTCACCTTCTTCATCTTAAATAATTGGGCTTCTACACTTTCTGCCATACAGTGCTTCATATGGTGCCATCCGAATATTGCTGTGATAGTGATTATTTTATGCAAACTCTATTAGTGCCATATATTCAACCCAAGATCTCTTGAATTCCATAACACATGCCCTGAGCATATCCTCAAATGTTTGTATAGTTCTTTGTGACTGTCCATCAGTCTGTGGGTGAAATGCAGTGCTGAAGTTCATTTTTGTTCCCAATGCATTTTGTAAACTCACCTAAAAATTTGAAGTAAATTGTGGGTCTCTATTAGATATAATGGATAATGGAATGCCATTTAATCTAACTATTTCTTTGACTTATAACTTTGCTAAATTCTTAAGTGTAAACCCCTATCTGATAGGTAGAAAATGTGTTGACTTGGTTAATCTGCCAATAATTACCCATATAGTATCATCAATGGTTTTGCATGATCTGGTGTCTGTGGAAAGATATTGACATTGGACTGGAACTGGTTCCGTTGAGGAACCTAGCTGAATCATCTACAGTTTTGATTCTGTTTCTATATGATAGACTTGGTAATGGATAAAACTCAAAACATGTAAGTTTTAGATATATGTGTTATCTAGTTGTAAACAAAATTTCAGGACCAGATGATGGGCAGATGTTGCGTTATGGGCAAGAGAGTCATATTTGTTCCATAGTTGAGCTACCTGCTTAGTATCCTGTGCATTTCCAGTCAATTGTTTGCCAATTTTGAGCTCATTATAGACATAATCTATGACTAATCAAAACATAAACTTATAATAAATGTCGTAGCTAAATTTTGGCACATATTTCACCTCAATATGTTATGTTTGTTGTGAGTTATGGCCTTCACAAGTCAGACTGGTCTGGATGCTAGCCCTATTTCCGACCAGTCAAAATTACCCTTTATATGAGGACCTTAGGGGCAGAATGGATGAAAGTTGTCAACATGAAAAATTTTACATTTTTACATATCTATCTATATAAAAGTTTCATTAAATATGACTTACACGTTGTAAGATATGAAGAAGCAAAGTTGGTGTCCCAAAACTTCCTAAGGTCTAAAACAGGGCAGAAAATAGAACACTCATATAAATTGCATAAAATATTCCAAAATAGTCCAATTTGTCTGAAATTTAGATATATTATAACCCTATATGTTAGCTTTAATTATACATAAGAATCATACAAATTGGACTCGTATAGAAAAAGTTATAAGCTACTGAACACGTGAAGGTCACACTGCCATAATACTAAACCTTAGTTAGTGGTCCTTAAAATGCATATTTCAATTTGTTTAAGTTTATTTAGCTACCAATTGACCAAGTATATATTTAATTAGGCCCACAACAAATTAGAGACCCCCAAAGAAGTGAAAGACAATAAGTTAGAGGCTCAATATCAAAAAAAAAAGGTGAGTTTAATTATCAAACGATTTCTTTAGTACGTGCTACGTGTAATGTGATTATTACATGCTACGTGTAATGTGACTTGATTTGCTTTATTTGAATTACATGATTGCTAGGATATGGCCAATGAGACTGTATTGAATGTAAAGTGCATGTTTGGATTATATGTATAGGTTTTGTTTGTATAAGGCAAAACTTAACTGAAATATATAATGATTGTTGCAAATGCATATGGACTTAAAAGGCATTGTGACTAGCTAAATAGTATAGAAAAGCAAAAGAAGAGGCCTATGACCCAAACAAATGTTCAAAAGCAAAAGAAAAAGGCCTGTGGCAGAACAAATGTGCAAATGCAAATGTTCATATGGAAACCTGTGACAATGTTTGTTTAGCCTAGTCACGATAATAAGAAAATGACATAAGCATAAGCAAATGAAATGTTTACATGAATTAATATTATTTATATTAATGTGATATTGATAAATAGAATGACATGTAAAATGTGTACGAATGGTGATTATTACTTGTAACTGCGATTGGCTTTGTACTTTAGAAACCTTTTGATAATTATTCTCATTGAGTTGCAACTCATCAAATTGCATTATTTTTTAGGAAGAGTCGTATAATTAGCTCATTTTGAAGGTGCTTACTATATAGAAGACATGGATCATAGGTCACCGGTCGAGCCTCACCAATCTCTCTGCTTGCATTATGCATATGTATAGGAACATGACATATATGTTTTGGATTGTATATCTGCATATGTAATATATTATGTTTACAGTTAGGCTGTGATACTATGGAAAATTATTAAATATTGCATAAAGATAATCTTATATGATTCAAAAAAATTTATCCCACATTATAAACAGGACTATGTCTTATGCTATGCAATACAGGATAATATGATATAAGTATAAGTGATATCATAGGTATAAGGTGTTACAAACAATCCAATCTAGGATAGTCTCTAATGATAATCCACACGAAAATGAAGAATAAAACCACTAAGGTATGTCTTGAACACACTCTATGTGCTAGCAAAAAGTGGTGTCCCTAGAGAGGAAAACCAAGAAAATTATCAAATAATTTTATAGGGGCTATAAGCATTTTTCTGATATAAAAATACTATTTATAGGTGTTTCTAAACTCCCTAGGGTTGACAAAATTATCAAAATGAGTTTGGGGGGCTAAATTGGCAATTTGGCCAAAATTGGCTGATCTATTTAAGCTGTTCGCATGCGCTGGATAGGTCCAGCGTGCACGTAGCTCATGATGCTAGCCTTGGGCTGGTAGCCTTGCCATGGGCCTGCATAGGCCCGCACGAGCTCGTAACCCCCGAATCGATTTTTTTCCCCGTGATCCCATCATGATCCAACCCTAAATAATTCTCTCATATTTTTGGATATCATCCAAGACCATTTTACTCATTTTTCACATCTCTAATGCGTATGACCCACTAGGTTCCCGGTTATGTTGGCCACCCAAATTAACAATTAATTCAAGCAAGTTGTGAGCGGTATCTAGTAACACATCATGACCCCCAATTGACCAGAAAGTCAGTAGTTTGACTACAAAGCTTTCCATAGACAACAATATATGCAATTCGTCCTTTCACCATCCTATACCCCACTCAGTTCAAAGCATGGACTATGTGTCAGCTCCCACTAGACTGACTACGTCACATCTAGCCCAGGTGATATTAGATCTTGTCCTTGGGACTCATTACTCTATTAGACATGTCACTAAAGACCATCTTCAAGACATTTCCACTTTGGCCAGAGATTCCTGAGTAATGATCCCGATAAGAGGCCGTGGGTATACTCTCCCTCTATCAAGAGTGGTGAATCCTCTATTAGCTACCCAATTATCTTCTAATACCTCAAGTTGTACCCAATCACCACCATATGAGTGACCTCTATGAGGCAATAAGAAATGGAGTCAAAGCACAGAATCAGTATCCAAGATATCCTTGAGTACCTCAAGTCTAAGGATACTTGCCTCGTTGCTATGATGAGACTATCATTGACATTTGAATAGATAATCCATTTGATCATCTCATAGCAGGTCATCCAATGTACTTGACTACTCTTAGCAAGCATCCATATGTTAACTTTGAGCATCTCTTGTTCACAGCTTATGAGATCTACTGCTTGATCCAATCAAGGAGTATAACATGTGCTAGTCTACCGGATCAACAATGTCCTATCGTGTTGATCCTATGACTAGGGATAATTTAGATACTAACATAATTACACATGATAGGAATCTCATTATCATGATCTCGTCATGATATCCTTCATGCTATATTTCATATCATGGACTTTCATTAATTAGTTTAAGATCTATATCAATTCATATGCAAATGTATACTAATATAATGAAAGAATGCCTTTATGAATGTGTACACTAAGTGCTTGAGGCGATTGCCTTTTGGGCACATCTCTAACTGAGCATACATTTGAATATGCTGCCATCCTTTTACGAACTACCAAATAAAGATACTATCATATTCATAAGGGAATTTATTCTATTGTAAGAACATTCCCTTTGACTTCTCTTGAGAAAGACCAGTCGAGAATGCGATAAATAGAGCGAAAGCATGGTTGATGACTCTACTGTTTAATTCTCTTCAATTTTTGGATAAGGTGTATCACAAGTTTATGAGTAAGTTCTACTCACAACAAAAGACTAGATAATTGAGGGTAGAGATCTAAAACTTCTACCAAAATGATGCTAAAACTTTTCACGAGGCTTGGGACAAGTTTAAGATGTTACTATTGCAATGTCCTTAGCATGGATTTCCACTTCTAGTAGTAACTGAAGCCTTCTACGATGGACTGACCTAACAATCTCAGTGTATGGTAGATAATGTAGTTGGAGGGGCGATGGGAGAAATGATAGCTGAAGAGCTATATAATATTTTTGAAATGCTTAGTGCGAACTCGCAGTAGAAAAGTGTGAAGGGGAGAAAGACGACAGTAAATGAGGTTTCAAGTGGCTCTGAGCTGACTTCTTATATAGCAGAATTAATAAAACAAGTCAGAATATTGGTTAACAATAGAAATGCACCTACAAATGAGATATGTGTGGTATATGCCAGGTTCATGGTCATAGGGCTAACACTTGTCCTACTCTTGATGTTTCTGCAGGTAATGAATTTGAGCAGGTTAATATGATGAACTCCTTTCAGCCAAGGCCATTGAACAATCCATATTCAAATACCTACAATTCGGGCTAGAGGAATCACCCCAATTTCATCAAAGCTAATCTCAACTACAAAGGCACCCGAGCATTTAATACCAAAATCTCAGCAATCAACCCGTGTACCCTATGTAAGGCCAAATTGGACCTTCTAATGCACTAAGGAAGCTTCCTTGGAGGAAACACTATAAAGCTTCGTAGTATCCACCCATGATAAGATTGAAAGAACAGACAAGAGAGTGGATTCTATTGAATCCTTTTTAAAAAATTGGAAGTTTAGGTTCGCCAAATCGTTGAGGCCGTACAAGAGAACCGAAAAGGAAAACAACTAAGTCAATAAGACCAAGCTAAAGCTGTCACAGTGCTTTGAAGTGGTAAGTTGTATAATAATAAGGTTGAGATAGCTAATGAAAATTTTAATTCTTCTATTTCAAGTGATAAGATGGATGAGGAAGAAGAACGAGAACAACAAAATGATGGGATAAAGGAAGCTAGGCAAAACGAATAGGAGAATAGCAATAAGAATAAGGAGAAAGGTCCTCTTTTGGGGCCAAAATGGCAATAAGAATAGGGAGAACAATCCCTTTTTGGGGCCTGAATTCATAAAGCAAAGGAGCCATACGAGCTTCCAATCTCATTTCCTAGCTGTCTAAGGGAGAGAAAAAAGGAAAAGGAGTTTTCTAAAATTTTTACAAAGTTCTTTAAGGTAGAAATTAACTTGTCTTTGTTGGGTGTGATTAGGGATATGCCTTTGTATGCAAAGTTTTTCAAGGAACTAGCTTTAGCAAAAGGGAGGTATGGGAGCAATGAAACAATGATGGTGTCTGAGATAGTGAGTGCAATCCTTCAATAACAATTACCTCAGAAGATGAAGGATACTGGAAGCTTCACAATTGATATTACCATAGGGAATAAGAAGGTAGCAAGGGCAATGCTCGATTTAGGAGCAAGCATTAACCTCATACCTTACTTAATCTATGCACAATTGGGCTTGGGAGAGTTAAACCAACCTTCATTTGCCTTCAGTTGGCTGATAGGTCAGTTAAATATCCTCGAGGTATAGTAAAAGATCTTTTGGTCTAGATCAATAAGTTAATAATCGCTGCTGATTTTGTTGTTCTTGATATGGAAAACTCCACTTTAAAGATAAGGAGCAAACCATTCTCCTTGGTAGACTATTTATAACCACTACCAAAACTATTATTGATGTTGATAATAGTAAACTTTCTATGACTATTTTAGAGGAGACTGTTGAATTTAAGGTCTTTGATTCCTTATTTCGTTCATCTACTACTCCACTTAATGAATGCTCTTATATTGATTGCTTATATTCATTTGTTTATGATTTTTATTGGGTGGAAAAGAAAGAAGAGTTAGGAGTAGCTCTGAGTATCAATGAGTCAGATGAGGAACTTAGTGAGTATAAGACACCTCTCATGCCTAAGGAGAGGGAAGTGAACTTGGACCCCCTAAACTTGAGTTGAAGAACTCATTTTTATGCTTAAATATGCTTTTCTAAGAGAAAGAAATACGTAACTAGTCATAATAGCATTAGACCTTTCTCATAGTGAAGAGCAATTAGTTGTGAGGGAGCTAAGTAGACTAAGGAGAGCCATTGGGCGGGAAATTTTCGATATAAAAGGCATTAGTCCCACTATGTGTATACACAAAATTATTCTAGAGGACAGTGCTAAGGCTGTTAAAGATACCCAAAGGAGGTTCAATCCTAATATGCAAGAAATTTCAAAAAGAAGATTTAGAAACTTTTAGATAAGGGGATAATTTATCCTATTTCTGATAGCAAGTGGGTGAGTCCAGTCCATGTAGTCCCTAAGAAATTAGGAATTACTATTGTAAAGAAGGAAAAAGGGGAATTAGTGTCTACTAGGACCACCATGGGATGGAGAATGTGCATAGGTTTTAGGAAACTAAATTTAGCAACTAAAAAGGATCATTTTCCATTCCCATTCATTGATTAAATTTTGGAAAAATTATCGAGATGTGTTTTCTATTGTTTTCTTAATGGTATTTCAGGTTACTACCATATTACAATCACTCCGGAGGACCAAGAGAAAAACAACCTTTACTTGTCCTTTTGGCATATTTGCTTTCAGAAGGATGCCATTTGGGTTATGCAACGCCCCTTCGATATTTCAAAGGTACATGTTTTCTATCTTTTTTTATATGCTTGAGGAGTGTTTTGAGGTATTTATGGACGATTTTTCTATATTTGGTACATGTTTTAATGCATATTTGAATAACTTAACATGTGTGATTGAGAGATGTATTAAGAGTAATCTTACTCATAGTTGAGAAAAAAAAACCATTTTATGGTTAAGCTGGGTATTGTGTTGGGGTATGTAGTCTCAAGTTAGGGAATTGAGGTAGACAAGGCAAAGATTGATCTGATTGCTAAGTTACCCCCACTGACTTCGACTAAGGGTATTAGAATTTTTTTTGGGCATGTTGCATACCTATAAAAGCCACTATAGGCATTTTATTAAAGATTTTTCTAAAATTGCATACCTATTAACAAACTTGCTTGTAAAAGATTCTGAATTTGTGTTCAATAATGGGTGTTTTGATTCTTTTAATACCTTGAAAGAGAAACTAACTACTGGTCCTGTGATTATGGCATTGGATTGGTCATTGCCTTTTGAAATTATATGTGATACAATCGATTATGCTATTGGGGCTATACTTGGACAAAGGATTAATAAATCTTTGCATGTTATCTACTATGCTAGTAGCACCCAAGATGATTCTTAGGTTAATTACTACAGCACTAAAAAGGAACATTTAGCTATGATATTTTCATTAGATAAATTTAG
>CATIWF010111666.1:0-20815 GCA_949630135.1 Balakata baccata
CTAACAAATATAATTACACCCTTTTGACGAATGCAATAAATAAATGCATGCTATGAATGTGTTAACCCAGTTCTGGTCTACATGGTCTCCTTTGCATGGGCTTAGGTATCTCCACTATTAACTCCAACATTAACTCTATATTGGCTCCATGACTTGAGTACATATGAAACACGCTAAGCTACACATGGCCTAGTAATACACATATGCAAATCAATAAAATATGTAATCACATCATTTGTAATAAATGTTGACATAAATTTTTCATTCAATCATATACGAAACACATAGTCACAACATTGTCAGGGCATTCCCCACTCATGCAATTGTTGTGTATTTATACCATACTTCTTTTATGCATGTTAATGTGTTATTTAGATCACATCTCTTTTCCTTTACTCTGATATTCTCATTTATTAATCAACGCATTGACCTCTCGGAGGCTTGATCATATATCAATTCTAGGAGTAGCATACAATTTCTTGTAATATTAATAATCATGTCACCATACATTTCATTTCATTATGTAATCACTGCCTTAATTCATCTAACATATAATTACTCTTCATATAACACTTTCTAGTCACTAGCCCAAATCTCGTTCCTGGACCATCTGGATACAAGGTATAGAATAGGGGTGCTCTATAAGCTTAAACCATCATATTCACTCTAATTTCCAATTACGAGCGCTCTACGAGCATAAGCCTCCTCGACAAATTATGATATATCCTCTAAATGTATGTAAAGAAGACTAAGGGTGCTCCACAAGCTTAAGCCACCTTGTCTGAATATGATATAGCATCTATATATAAATGGGATTAAGGGCACTTCACGAGCTTAAGCCACCTTGCCCCTAAAGAAACATAACTGGTTTGGTACTGTAAATCCCCTTAATGGTGCACCATCTACCCTAATTCTAGTTCATATGTAGAGAAATAGGCATTTATATCAAAGTGCCTCTTTGTTTTAATCATATTCTTTTATGTTCCTATCACATTTCCATATATTATATGCATGCTCACATGTCACATCTATGCTTATCAACATGTTTTCATATATTTTTGCATCATCTTTAGCATTTAAGCATGTTTAGCATATTTCGGACTCACCAAAACATCATTTAAAAAAAGGTATTGCTGTGAATAATGTCTTCATAACCATGACAAATTGAGCTAGGCGTGACACCTAGCCGTGAAGGACATTGGATAAAGGCTTTATAGTCATGACAGTTTCAACATAGTTGTGACATTAGTTTTGAAATGGCCTAACTTGTATCTTTGGTCAAATTTTGAGAAAATTCCACTTCTAAACTCTTCCTAAACATGTACAGACATCATCCATAGTCATTAAACACAAATAAAAACAAGTTAGGATAACTCAAATCATCACCCAAAATGGGTTCACAACCACTCTCACAATACAAGCTTTACATGTATAATGTGCTCACTTAAACACTTTTACCATTTTTATGTGCAATTATTATTTTATATATATTCCAATACTCAAATTTACTTCTCTAATATTTAACATGTCATATCATGCTTTTGTAATTCACAATATTATATTACATATCAATCAAGCATGTTCAATACCTTTTATGCACACAACTAATAATTTACATACATTTCATCATGTTCTCAAGTAAGGAACTTACCTCTATTAGACTATTTTCTTTCAAGCACCTTAAGTGCCTTTATAAAGCTTATGCATCAACCATTTGTCAAGTCTTATTATAGGCATGTAAGCCTTACAATCAATTGGGTTAATAACTCCCACAATATATAAGCATAAATATCATTACTATCTTCTAATAGCCATATTAAAGAACTCATGTTCCACTTTCCTTTTACTTCGTTTTACTTATCTTATCATCTATAACTTTTTATGCTTAAATTGCTAGGTCATATTTTTACTATTTACTTAATTACTGTATGTCTTATACTAATTCAAACCCTTTCTCATATAATTTCCATATAACCCCCTTCTCATTAATCTTACATAACTTATTCTTCTTCTATCAATTTCAATTAGTATTGTTCATTGCCCTTTAATGTTACTGAACATGCCATTTATCACATGTTTGTGTCATTCAACAAGTTAAAAACACATATGTGTATTTACCTCCTATAGAGCCAACTCAAAATCCAAGCTTTAGGCTTGTCTAACCTTCTTGGTGGTTAATTCCACCTTTCAAAGACATCAGCAAAACATAATCATAATTATTTTTTATTAACTCAAACTATACTCAATTCTCAAACTATGACAAATATGTATAATCACAAATCTAATTCCATAATTCCCAAATTAAGGTTATTATGCATGTTTTCAATCCAATCTCATGGTATCTCACTTCTAATAACTTTAAAGAATATAAATATACACAAACCTCCATCACCCTTCATCTTCCATAAACCCTTTTCTATAGGTTTTCACTCAAACTACACAACCTCTCCATATAACTTCATAATCATAGCAAAGAGATGGTTTTCTTGTATTTTTTTACCTTTTGATGGCAAAAATCACACTTCTTCATGCAAGGAACTCGTGGTCACTCTTGCACCAACTTTCTCTCTCCAAATCTTTACTAAAATGAATAATTTTCTTCAAATCTTGCTTTAATCTTGTTCTCTCTCCTGGTTTGGTGATTCACTCAAAAACCATGAAAAATCACTTATTTGGTGTTCTTGGGTATGTGTGAGAACTGTTTAGGGTTTGAGGATGGAAAAAATGGTGATAAGAACGTGGAAAAAGCTTTATATACGTGTCTTTCAAGATTATGAAAGTTCCATTTCACGGCCATGAAAAGTTAATGTAGCAGTCGACCTTAAAAAGTCAAGTTTATCCACATTTTTTATTGTCACGGTCATGACATCCCCTTATCACGATCGTGACACTTTAATTTTTCATTATTATTGGTTTATTTTGTCCCTTTCTTGAAACCAAAGCCACAATCAACCAATATACTTTACATATACCTTATGTATACCCTCCTATGCCTCCAATATACCTCTCATACATCATCAAAACTAATTTATATATACGTATATTCTTACTTTTAATTACGAATTTACCATTCGTGTACTACAATAGCTTCTAGGCTCCTACTAGCAGGTGTTGCAAGTTCATTAAAAAAAATCTATGGCGAGCGTTACAAGTTCATAAAGAAAATATATCTTATATTCATGGCTAGTTTTAAAAGATTAAGAAAGAGACAAAGTAAATGGAGTAGATACTGTAGTTATAAGAGTAGAGTTGGTTTCCATGAGGGACGTGCTTCTCTAATCTTTAGTTAAAACATAGCCATATTTGTTACCTTCCACTATAAATAAGAACCAGGCTCTAATAAAAAATTTTTCCTCCCAAAAACAATTATTAAACTATATTTTCGTTTCACTAAAATCACTTCCAGCTAATTTTCAGTGACATGTCAACTGCCACGTTAGCTTTTCAGTAATCCATATTGAAAAATTGGCTAAATATGATTTTAATGAAAGAAAAACGTAGTTCAGTAAAAAAAATTGTAATTTACTATAATAAAAGCAAAGTTTAGTATTCATGAATGAAATTAACTCTCTTTTTGGTCTCTACTAAAAGGATTTCATCCACTAATTTGTCTTGTTAGAGCATCCCCAACAAGCCTCCATATTTCCCTCCTTTTATTTAGGAGTTTTATCTTCCAATGACCTCCTTATCTTTCTTCTTACTTATCTCGCTTTTTAAAATTTACATTTTCTCTCCTCAAATTAATTTAAGAGCAACAAAGAGCTATTTAGTAATATTTTATTATTTCTTTTTCATCTCTTATATTCTTTTCTCTCTCATTCTTTCTTTTTCTTGTCTTTTACTCTCTCTCTCTCTTCCTTTTTTTCTATATAGTCTTATAAATAAAAAATTAAAATAGGGAGTGAGATAAGAAATATTATTGGAGGATACAAAATTTTCAAAACAAACTAAAATAGGGAATAAATTTTATATAATATAGTAGAGAGTGAAATATGGAACATTATTAAGGATGCTCTTATTGCGATAGGATAGACATAAATTATTAATTTTTGTTGTACTTAGAACATCCCTAATAGGATAGACATAAATTATTATTGAGGATACTCTTATTGCGATAGGATAGACATAAATTATTAATTTTTGTTGTACTTGGAACATCCCTAATAGACTCTTTATTTGAGTTATGTTTCTTATTTTAGAGAGTCATTTCATAAAAATAATTTTCAATAGACTATTTTTAAAATTTAGAGTAGAGAGTAAATTCAATCTTTACTATCTACTCTAATTGTAATTAATGCATCTTCACATTCTATACATGTTATATCTTTATATTTGTGTGTTACTTTTCTCTTTTCTTATAATAAAAGTCATTCATTTTTTTCTTTTGATAAATATTAATTTACTATGGATAAAGTAAAATGAAGAGTAAAAATATAAAAAATCTATTTTAGATTTGTAAAATAATTTTTACTCTCTATATTTAAAGATATTTTTTAAAATAAAATGCACTATTGGATGATGCTCTTAGTTTTTTTTCATTTTTAGAAGAAGTTTAAATCATACAGATATAAATAAACTTAATTATTCCCTATGTTTTTAAATAGATATCATTTAATATTTTTATATAATTATTAAAGTTTCAAGCCAAATTAGTGTTATTTTTCAAATTGCAGTCATGCCGTTTGGTTTCCCAAAAATTTGGGCTTAAATTTGTTTCCACCCTTTGAATTAGATAAGGGAAAGAAATCAAATTCAATCTATCATTTGACTTCAAAATTTCAAGAGAGATTTTCTTTTTCTCAAATAAAAATGATTATCAGCTCGTCAATGCTACATTCCAAAGTAAGCAATGTAAATCAAAAGGAAATTTTTTAAAAATGCCAAAAAGCTCTTAAAATATTATAACATTATCTCTATTTAAAGTTTTTTTTTTTCAAACATACCAAAAGCATCTCAAAAATATTACAAGAGTACATAAATTTAAAAAGTCATCAAAATTATATCAAAAAGTGCATATTCAGTATATCTCCGGTATATCTTTTGCATATCTTAGTCCAGTTACCTTGGGAATACTTTGGATACATTAGTTTGGTATATCTAAGAGAAATACCTTAGATATACCTTGAGAATTTCTTAGAAACTTCTTGGGTATAGTTTGGGAATTTATTGCAAATATCTTGTGAATATTTTAAGTAGACCTTGGCAAGAAATATATAGGGACTCATTGAAAGTTTTAGAGAACAATAAAAAGATATATAAGAGAACAAATGAAAAGCAAATTAATTACAAACAGTAAAGAATCAATTAAGGACAAAAATTATAGACTTAAAAATCGCATAAATATTTTGAAAAAAAGATATTTCCAAGGATATGCCGTTAAGTTCCTTGATATTAGGTGTAGGATGACAAATTTCCTTGTTTAGAGAGAAGTAACCTATTGCACCTATCAATTGTTCCCCTACATTGTCGTTCGTCTTCAATCTCTTGCTCTTGCCTTTACTTTCTTCTTTCCTTAAAGCACTGGATTGGGAGTTTGGACCCTTTTGGCTTTTTTATTCCAAACGCTAATTTGTTCGTGTCATTACGCGAACAATATTCACACTAGATGGTGTGATTCAGATTGCAGATTTTACAGAGTTAAGCAATTTCTAGTGAATAGAAGAAAAAAAATTGAACATTAGTAGAAGTAATAGTTTGGAAATTAGAGAAGACACTACATTGTAAGGATGGAAGAGAAATCTCAAACCCTAGTGTTCTGATAGCATGAACAAGAATGCTCAGTGATTGAAGGATCCAGATTGTATTGTTGAAGCATTTGAGAGGGTGATTTTGAGGATTTTGAGGCAGAGTAAGAAAAGTGGAGGTATTTTTGAAAAAGGGTTTGGTAAAGTTGAAAAGATATTTAATGAAAATGAAAAAATAAAATATTATATAGATATTTTTGAAATAAAAAATTAAAAAACGTAGCTTAGTTCTATAATGGGAATTTTACAAAAATACTAAAAAATAGATATCTTTTAAAATTTTACCAAAACTCAAAGTTTTTTTCAATTTTACTGAAAATAATTTTTTAAAATTACAACAGTACTTGTATCTCAAAATCACCCCAAAATATGCTCAAATTGTATATTTTCGATATACTTTCGTCATATCTTGGTTCAATTTTCACCAATAAAAAAAAATCAAAACTAGAAGAATTGATCGTTAAAGAAGAGTAATAATAATAAAATTCAATTAAAATTCAAAACATCACAAATTTTCAAACAAACAGTTAGGTATACATTTAGAAATACCATTGGGAAATTTGGGTATATCTTGGAAATTTCTTAAGAATATCTTGGGGATACTTTCAATATACTTTGGGAATTCCTTGAGAATTCTTTGGAAGGAATTCCCTAAAAATACTTTGAGTATACTTTGGAGATATTTTAGTATACCTTTGGAAATTCTATGAGGATACTTTGGGTATACCTTGAGAATTCCCTGAAAGAAATTCTCTGGAAAAATCTTGGGTATACCTTGAAGATACTTCGGTATACCTTTGGACATTCTATGGGAATATTTTGGGCATATCTTGGAGATATATTAATGATTTTCAAAAAAAAAAAAAAAGAACAAGAAGCCTTGATTTCTTCTCACCAGTCCAACAAAGCATCAATTCATGAACACTATAATTATACACATAAAAATATCAGCAAAAAGAAGAGAAAGGATGCAAGATTTTTACTCTTTACACTTTGAAGTCTGTGTAAACTCTCTGGAACATTTTTACTCTTTACACTCGAAAGTCTGTACGAACTCTCTAGCTTTTTGTTTAAGGCAAGTATTTGGCTATTGAGTAGATTCATAGTTTTCCTTTCTTTTTAACTCATTTTTTTTTCTTCCCTTCGACAATTTTCTTTTCACTGTTATATACTGATTTCAGCATTTAATTTTTGATTTAGGGATTGTTACGAGTTTGATAAGGACAATGCAAAGCTCATCTTCATTATCTATTTCAATATCATCATCTTCTGCCAAATAGAAATTCTAATGAACATTTTGCAAATCGGAGAAAATGAAAAAGAAAAAGCAAATGAAAGGAGGAGGAGAAGGATGGTTGATATCTACAAGAACAAGAAAGAGAAGAACTTGCTACCAACTCAAAAAATCAGTATGAATGAAATAAATGTCGGTACAAATGAAAATATAGAAAAATGGAAGTAAATATGAAAGAAGAACAAAAACTTTGGCAAACCATGACATTTCCTCTTCTATAATTGCATTTGCGACATGGGCCAAAACTTGAGAGCTATAGTTTCATAACCTAAATGGGCTAAAGCCCAACTTCATCATTCATTTAGATCCAAATTCCACAAATTATATTGTGAACTCTTATCCACATAATATTATGAACTAAACACGTGTGAGAGAAGTAATAAAAATATGGTGGCAATTTTGTAAATAAAACAAACTTATACAGATTCATTTATTGATATAGGTTCATTAGTTATTAGAAAAAGATTAATTAATTTATTGATAAAAGTTCATTTTATTCTAAAACAAAATCAACAGTTATTTTATATTTTTTTTTCGTTTTTAGATACTATTTGTCTTGATTTATTTTTTTTCGGATGCGTTTTGTCTCGATTTTTTGTTACATTTTGAAATTTTTTTTAAGATGATTCAATGAATTCATACCTACAAATCAAAATACAAAAAATATTCATTAAATTAAGTACACAAAAATAAAATGAACTTGTATTAATATAAGAAATGAATCTTTATTAATAAACTAATGAAACTTTTTTAATAAATTAATGAACCCTTAGTTCATTTATTATGAGCATTTTCAGTTTATTCATAATGAACTTTTTTATTAAACTAATGAACCTTTACTTTATTTGTAATGAACATTTTTTAATGAACTAATGTACATTTTTCAAAAAAACTAATAAACCTCTAGTTCATTCGTAATGAATATTTTCAGTTTATTCGCAACGAACCTTCTCAATAAACTAATAAAACTTTACTTTATTTATAATGAACTTTTTTTAATGATCTAATGAATATTTTTAAAAAACTAATAAACCTTTTTTCAGCTTATTTATAATGTACATTCTCAATAAACTAAGGAACATTTACTTTATTTGTAATGAATATTTTTTAATGAACTAATGAACCTTTTTTAATAAACTAATGAACATTTATTTAATGACAGATGATAAATATTTACAAAAATATCACCGTGTGATTGATAGTTGTATAAGTTTAATTTATTTATAAAATTATCACTGTCTCTTACACATGTGATAGGCTTGGTCTATAATGCTATATGGATCAGGGTAAGCATATAACAATTATTCAAATCCAACCAAAATTAACTGTAAAGAGACCAAAGAAGAAAAACTTTTTATTTCATTTCTTATGTGGGAAGGGAAGAAATTGATAAAAATCTCTTAGAATTTGTAAATTATTTTATTGGTATTTTCACATATGAAAATTGAGAAATGTATCGAATTCAAACCTCCATGTCATTATTCACCAATATTAATAAGAGTTTAATACTTTTATAGTAAGTGCATATTGAGCTTTCTAATGAAAAAAAAAAAAAAAAAACTCCTTAAGAGCTTCGAAAATGATAAGAATTTTATTTTTTGACCTTTTAAATTGGAAGAACATTCTAAATAAAGAAGTAGCATTAAGGAAAATACTCAGACAGTGATAAAACAATAATGCCTCCAATGATGCTGTGTTTTTCAAGGGTCCCATATGCGACCAAAACTGATTGAAAAATGTAAAGACATGAAGACAATCAATTACCACTTCACATGGGCATGCCAATGGTAAGATGTACACCCCAATCATTCTTCCCGTAGTTTTTATTTCCATTGATAAGTTGGCCTAAGACTCTTTTGTTTAATTAAAAATTTTGAATTCAAATTTTGGACATATACCTCATTTTAATACTTTTGAGGGAGTATTTCGATACTAAATCCTATCCAGTACACTATAACTTTTGAGGGAGTATTTCGATACTAAATCCTATCAAGTATACTATAAATTAGTTAGATTAGTTATGAATATTATATTAAAAAAATATTGTTCATCCTCAATTAATGCTTTCAACTGAACAGCCACTACCACACTACATGTGACTCTTAGCTTGTAAGTGGAAATATTCAGAAAATACAAGACTTCGCCAATTGCCATGCATCTTAAACTGAGGTTTGCTTTTACTTGCAGTGGCGGAGCCCATTTTAGTTGGGGATTCAATTAGAAAAATAGACATAGCAAAAATAAGATAAAAAAATTAGATTAATATATAACATTTTTCAAAATGAAATGATATATTAGGTTTTTTTTTTTAAGAAGAATATCAATGCACGATACTGAACCCTGTGACAAAGGTGAATTCATGATATTCATTTTTATTTTCAAATAATGTTGTGGTTTCAGACTATTGGAATTGATTTTTAGATTTTGCAAATCCAAATTAGATTTATATTAGGATAAGTTATTAAGATTTAGATTAGGAAATGTATTCTTAATTGGAAAAATATTTTTAATTAAAATGGTATTCTTGATTGGCAAGTTAAGGGGTTTATAAATATATATCTAACTAATCTAATTTAATATATTTTAATCTAATCTAATATATTAAATTATTAAATTTAATAATTTAATTAATAATTTAAAGAATTATTTAATTTAATAAAAATAAAAATTAATAATATTAGCAAAATCCAGACTTCAAAACATGAAACAAAGATAGCAAATATAAGAGCAATTTCAGAATTTACAAATTTGAGTTTTTGCTTGGGTATTTTTGGATGTGGGAAATATTCAAGGTGTAACACCCTCTCGTATATTAGGAATATATCTCATAATATATAGGAAGTGCTACAGTCTGAATAGTTATAATCTATCCTAATTTAAATCTTTTTTCTATATAAATCATTATCATAATTCATGCAAGTATACTCGATTAGACTTGCTTGTCTAGTTTATCGAATATGTCATGTACTAGCTATCACTAGTTTTTGTTTACTTGTTTAATCACAGTCCATATTCTAGTTTGGCCATTAAGGCTCTCATCTCATGCATCTCAACTATGTCTAGTTGAGTTATATCTTTTCTTTTTACTTTACATCATATTACATGATTACATGATAACAAACATAATTAATTATATCTTCATACATGAATGCTAAAAAAAATAAATACATGCTATGAATATGTCTGGTCTAATTCTAACCTATACAGTCTCCACTCTACATGGGCTTTGACATCTCCTATATCAACTAGTATATCAACTATAAATATTAGCTTCATAACCTGTATATATAAGAAAACACGCTAAGCTACTCACAACTTAGTAATATATATCAAAAATAATATATAATTTATGGCATGTATAATTGGTGGCACAATCATTTCAAGTCATGTAATCATAATAGTGTCAAGGCATTAGTTCATTATTCATGCAACAGTCACATTTAATCAATGCTTCACACATTCATATTTATTTGATTTATAGATTGTGTTTCTTTTCCTTTATTTAATAACCCAATATTTCAACTCATACATAGCTAGATCCCAATGTAGCTATTTCAAAGTTAAACCGCTCGACCATTCTATTGTATCTTAGTTATCAATCTATGCATTAACCTTTCGAAGGCTAGCGCATATACCAGTTGTTCTCATCAATGATTTCTACATCTCATTCGTATATTATTACTAAATGCATTTTAGGCATATTCATATTCATTATCATATATGTACGTCATAAAAAAATAACATACCAATTTCATATACAAATTTATAACACATCATATCACTTTTCTTACTTTGATTCTTTTAACAACTATATAAACACCATAATTTCGATGTTCACAACCATAAAACATTTTTGTCAAGGTCATGACACCTCTGTAACTTCATTTTAACCCCTTTCAAAGCCTAAAACCCAAATCCAATTATATACCCCTTATATACCTTATGTAAACCCCAAAATACCTTCAATATATCATCTATTTACCATTTGTTCACCTTATAACTCAATTGCATCATCTTGAATCAAACTCATATATTATTTCCCTGCCACACACACTCGGTTACTACTAAGCCCTTCTTATGGGCGTTACACAAGAGGCTTCATAAAACATCTTTGGGAGCTTTGAGAATTTTCTCTATGGGTTCTAGAGAGGTAAGAGTTATTTTTCTAACTTATGTAAAAGGAAAAATACAATAAATTATAGGTTTTTGTTTGATCAACTCAAGGGAGATATAATTTTACAGTATTATAATTTTTATTATCTTATATAATGAAGAATTGGTTACTCTCCATGGACATAAGTAATCAAGCACCGAACCACATAAATTTTGTATTCTCTATTATTATCTTGCCTTTGATTTTTTTTTTTTTTTTAATGTGCTTATTGATTGTTTTTCCTAACACAGAGCTCCACCTACTGTTTTTTTCCCATTATGAGGTTCAGTTGCTTATGGGCTACATAATATGAGAAATCATCCTTTTGTGCACTTACCATAAAAAGTCTACTACATTAGTAGATAATGAGGCTTTAATTTCATTTATTGCAGTAAAGTTATATAATTTTTTTTTGTCCCATAAAAGTCACATAACTATGGTTTAGTTTTAGCAAAGTTATTTCTGGCGATTTTTCAGGTTTAATAGAGCATTCCAGTCGTGCTAGCATTCCGATTAGCACGTGAGACGTGTCATGTTATTGTACAGGTTGAAATTTAATAATGGTAAGTTATTGTGTACAAAGTTGTACAAAAACAATAGTATCATGCATGCTTACAACTCACCATTTACGTCAGCACCATAAATTAAAAATGGTGTCAACTAGGATGCCAGAGTTCTATAGAGTATTAAGAAATTAAGATAAAATGTTTTTATATTTATAGAAATTAATTTTTTGTTGACTGTTAAATATTTTTATATTTATGCTCCCCCTTCTTTCTTATTTTTGGGTATTCACGGATTTTAATTGTTTCAAGTACTTCTCATTTTTATTTTCTTTTTTTTTTAATTATCTATGCTTATACTCTGTGGGGCAAGATGGTTGCTCTAGAGTTGTTCTTTGCAAATTTTCGTAGTTATAACTTAATTCTTATATTGTTAGTTTAGCAACTGAATTGATTGATGAGATTGATTTTTTTTTTTTTTCTAAAGGAGAATTTAGGGTTTCTAGAATAAATTAGTTACTTAAAAATTGATTTTTTTAATTTTTATTTTTAATGTCTGAAATGGCACCGTTTGGATTTTTTTAAAAGAAAATTACTTCAAACAACATTGTATTGATAGATTAATAGATAAAGTTTTCATGACACGTGTCGCAATATGATTAGTCCACGTGTTAACCAAGTTCACTCAATGCATGGATTAACGGTGGGTAATAGATAAATCTTAAGGAACTCAATTGGACGGATTTCAGAGTTTAGGAGTATAATTGGACTGATTGCATATTTTAAAAGCTAACTTGTTCTTTTGGATATACCTTTAGCTTATAAATTTTCATGACATGTGTCGCAATATAATTGGTCAATGTGGCAACCGAGTTCACTCAACGGCAGGGATTACGATGGGCAATGGTTGCAAAATTGAGGGTTCCATTTGGATCGATTTCATAGTTTATGAGTATAAATGTACTAAATCATACTTTAAAGGCTGGCTCATTCTTTTGGATATAATTTAGGAGCAAATTTGTATATTTAGTCTTTGAAATTTAGTTTATATAATAACTAATAAGAATTAAATAAGTTATATATAAAATTATTTATACTTTTATAGTTTTATGATGCAAATATAATATAACTTAAATTTATAATTATATAAAGTTTAATTCAATAAAATTTAATTATAATAAAATTTATTAATTATTTAATAAAATTAATATGACATTTATAATAGGAATGGCTTCAAATAATTGAAAATTTTATAATGCTAAAAACTTTATGATGGTGATGTAAACACTTGAATCTATAATTTCTATAAGAGCTTAAACTAAATTTATCATCAAATCAACAAACTTTCTTTACTATTAATATAGAAATGCAAAAATACACTAATTATATTATATTAAATTTATATAATAATTTAAAATTATATTAATAAATAAAATATATATTTAATGAATATATTTATTAAACTTATATATTTATATACTTTATAATTAATGTAGACAATATATATATATATATTGAAATTAAATAATCATTAAATTACATACTTATAACTATATACTTATAAATTTATATACCTAATAATTTAAATTTTAAATATTACTATATTATTAGCTTACAATATATATTTATATTATTTTTTACCAACATAATTAAATTACATTAAACTTTATATTAATCTAAATTTTATTTAATAAATATTATTTACGGATTGTAACACATTTACCATATAAATTTTAGCAACCACTAAAATTTATTATACTATTTTCTCGTCAACACAATTATATTATATATACTAATCTAAATTTTATTAATAAATAATATACAAGTCTGTGACACATTTATCAATTATTATATTCATTAACTATATTAATTCTCTGGTATGTTATATTTTTTCTTATTAAGATAATTATTTTGCATTAAACTTATATACTAATTTAAATTTTATTAATAAATAATTTATATGGATCTATGACATATTCATTATATAAAATTTAGCAACTACTGATATTATTTTTTTCATCATATAAATCCTTAAGTATATAAATATATATATTCAACTACTAATATAATTTTCCTTATTATCTTAATTATATTGGTTATATTCTTTGTAATCATTCAAACTTAATTATATCATTTTTAATCCTCAACTATAGTAATATTTTATCTTAATTTCTTTTTTTTTTTATGTTTCTTATAAAAATTTAAAATTTCTAAACATAAAATGTTAAAAAAATACTTTATATTTTATCAATAAATTGGTAGAAAAACTTTAGTTAGAATGATTGTTAAGAATGAATTACTATTTATGTTTGTTGAATATGAATATTTTAAGGAATTTATTATGATATTAACACTGCATGAAATTATAAAATTTTTCATCAAGTTTTGTTTTCGTAGTCAAATTTTTATATTTATATCTATTATATTATTCAAGTACCGAACTATTTATATTGTATTGTACCGTATTGTTTAATACAGAAAGAACCGAAGAATTGTACTGAACTGTCCCAAATTTTTGAAACAATACAATACAGATATTTATTTTTGACAATACAATACAATACTCATATTTAAAAATCTTCAACATTTAAATACAGTTTTGGAGATTTTGCAATCTCTAGATTGGACCGGATAATGTACACCCCTAATACAAATTACATCAATTCTTACCAACAATTTTTTCACATTTTTCGACCGGTTCAAACTAGTGAACTGACTGTTTTAACCAATTCGCAGTTCAACTATCTGGATGGCTGGTTTTTCTACTTATCCAATATGCATTTCGGATTGATTGCAAAAATCCATCCAATTTAGTGGCATGTTACCATTAAACTGATTCAATCGGCCGGACTGGATCGGGTTTACTAACAATAACTTTTATCACTGGGTCACATCCTCACATTTGATTATTAAATATCATTTTTATTATATTAATATTTAATTAACTATTTACAAAACTAATGCTCACAATGAATGTATAAATTAAGAAATCTGGACTAGGCTAAATTTCTACTAATTCCTAAAGGTGATCTTGACTATTTTTTAAATTATCTATATTATTTAAGAGATATATAAAATTAATAAAATTTAATTCAATTATTTATATCTTCATTATAAAACAAATTTCTTAAATAAATAATGTTTAAAATCGTTTTAATTTCTATCAATTTTAATTGAAAAATAAAAATATATTGTAATGCCATTTTTTATAAATTATAACCCATTTTGATTTTAAAATTAAAAAATATATAAATTAATTAATTGATCCTATTGTTTTTCAAATTAATAATTACAAATATAAGCATTATATTATATTTGAGAATATTTTTTAATATAATTATATATTAATTTGAATTATGAATATTTATTATCAATACATGAGTAAATATTAATTTTAATTATTTATAAAATTATTCTTATTATTCAAGATATAACACCCTTTACCCTACACTAGAATAGTAAAGTAAGTGAGTATCATCAGTCCAGCTGTTTTGAAAATTTGGCCAAATATAAACACATATTATTATTATTATTATTATTATTATTATTATTATTATTATTATCATTTTTTTCCTTTCAAATATATTTAAATCATGCATATATCTAAAATCCATAATTTGTATCTTACTATATAACATATATTTACATCAAAATTTTACTCACTATAATAGTGTTACATAACCTAATATATACACTACATGAAAGCAATCGTTGATTATATATTATAAAGCTTTAACATAATATACCAAAATAAATTGAGGCTTTAAACTGCTTTTTGACGAGATTTTCTCCTTCTGACGGCAACTAGCTTAATGATGTTTTATAAAATAAAAATCTCACACACGTAACTTATTAGATTTTTTAATTGATTTATTCATATAATATCTCGAATAAGATAATATGAAAAAAAAGTATCACATGACCAAATCACTTGAAAAAATCAAAATTTTCTTTTGTTTTTGTACAACTTTGTACACAATAACTTACCATTATTAAATTGATTCGTAACCTTTTTTTCCTTTACAATTCGATTCAATTCTATTTAGTTCAAGCCTATAATACTCATCAATAGGAATATAGAGTTGTCATTGCCGGCTTCATAATTATGCCATTATCGGCTTCTTAAAATAATGTCATTGCCGGCCTTTTTTTATTGTGTCGTTACCGGCATCACAATTATGTTATTTTCGACTTTGGCAATATGGTGACATGCACGCATTATATCCTTCCCCTGATTGGTATGACAAACTGACTATTCTAGTTCAAAACTATGTGTATTCAGACATTGACATTACAGTTAATATTATTATCATTATTGCTATTATAATTTCTCTTTCAACACTACTCACAAATATATATTGATTATGAATTATTAAAATCACATGTTAGTATATGTCCTTATGTACCAATAAAATCAAAATTTTCAAAAATTATCACACATTCACATCATACCATATGAAAAATATTAAAATGTAAATTTTATGCTTATAGCAAATTCCGACCCTGATATTGAACCTCAATTTCAGCCCATTTATTGTTGGATTCAGACCTTATGGTCTTCTGTGAACTTTTACCTTATTGTTTTAGCTTCAATTTGCAAAAAAGATCATTCAAATCCGAATTTTTCATTAAAAGTTATGGTTGTTTTACCGTGAGGTATTCAGTAAATTTTTGCCCAATATTTTTCTTAGTTCTTCTAAGTCCGAGATTTTGTGATCCATTTTCAACCTTGATATGTTCTTCATAACATTTTTCAGTATTATGAGTTAACTTTCAATTCCGATTAGTTTCATATCAATCCAATTATTACAACATGAGTTATAATTAAATTTGTTAAGGCTGTTCCATTGAACTTAAAAACCAAGGCATCACTTGGACTTATTACAAATGAATTAATTTATAACTATATGCAATCATACTCATGTCTAAAATTTCCAAATCATAAATTAATTCATAAACTCAACATTTCATATAAATTTATCACAATACTATAAATACAACAAATTAACACACAACATTTCAATCCACATGCATAGCACACAATTTTCATGATTATATGGCATATAAGATTTTTAAAGAATCACATATCTAATCAGCCACAATTCTCCTCCTTTTCTTTTCTTTTCTTCACTTGTTAGGTGTCATTTTCCTTCCATTTATCCACTTCTTGATGGGCCTTAACATAATAAATAATATCTCATTCAATATCACATTCAACCAATGTTTATACATGAATTATGTTTAGTGTTCGTAATGCTTTCAGTACAAGAAAATAACAGTTTAGCGACAGATAAATCAATGACTAAAGGTCACAAAATCCATTGCTAACTGTATTTAGAGATGGAGCACGTTCTTTGCTAAAATGCTCATCGCAAAAAAATAGCAAGGGATATAATTCATCGCAAAAATGCAGCGAATGATAAGTTACTCGCCAAATTAGAAGTCCAAATCTCTCACTTAATTTAGCGATAGATAAATCTGTTGCTAATTTAGCAACCAATTTTGTTTGTCGCTAATTCCATAACAGAATTATTTTTAAATATTTAAAAGGTACAGAACTAGATGTCCATAATCCGTCGTTAATGTTAAAATAATTGGTTTTTTTTAATTTTATTTAATATTTCATACTTTAAATGAAAAATAATTAACTTTTAAAATTTGAAATTGAAATCTAATATAATAAATTAAAATTAAAATCCAAATCCATAATAAATATAAAGTATTATTCAAGTTTATTTTAGTTAAGAAATCTGAACATTTAAAAGAAAAAATAGAAAAAAAAGTACTAATTGTGGTATTGATGCTGCTAATCTTACTGCTGCTATTTAAAAGAATAACTCAGTGATGTCTGGCTCAGCTGGCTCTGTAAATCCCTCAGCTGGCTAGGAAGCAAATTCCAAAAGGGAATGGTAGCAATCCTGTAATTTGGAAACAATAAAAGATCATTTGAGGACAACAGAAAAACAAATATAAAATTTAATTAATATTTTAAAATATACAACCCCATTTACTTATTCAATTTTTTTTAATATAACTTAATCAAATATATTATTATTAACTCTTTGTAACTCCAAAATTCATATTTGAAGGTAGGTACCTACTCATTCAGAAATGCAATGTCTTTTAAAAGGGTTAACAAATGAAGTAGTAACATGCTTTTTTAGAAATTTTGGCAAAATTTCTCCTTAGTTCTCCAATTGCACAACTTTGAAATATGTGCCGACATATACAAATAACCAATATTTGTAGGTCATTATATGAAGCAACACATATTTAATTATGGACTATGAAATAACTTAGCACCTTTAGTAATGTGTTCTTACAATAATTAAGAATTAATTTTTAAGTTTAAGGGTAGTGTTTGGCTTCCTAGACAATGCAAGAAAGTAAGGGAAAAATCATGTAATAATAATAATAATAATAATAATAAGTGAATTTTTGACCCTTAATTTGACATGCAATGGGTTTAATTAAATTTACACACTCATCCTTATATCTATAGGTGAAATTCTTACTTGAGTGAAGAAGTTACATAATTTTAGAATTTTTAAATTAAAGAAACACCCTTAAGCTTTAATGTTAGTATTAAAAACCTTAAGCTATAAGTTTAGTAAAATTATGGAATTGAGGAAGTTTTGGTTAAGTATGAAAAAATAATTGAGAAATTGGGCTAAGCTTAGCTAAGCTTTTGCATTGGGCTTGAGATTCCTTTGCTTTCCTCATTGCTTTTTTTCTTCTTTCTGTAGAATATATAGGTTCCTCAAGTATGTCTAATTTATTCCCATCATCTTATTTTCTTATATAGCCTCCTCATATTATTCCAACTCAGTCTTATCATCTTAGGCTTCCAAGTAACATTCTTTAGCATTTCAACAATAAAACCATTTGATTCTTCAAACTCTATTTCTTGATCTTCATTATGAATTTACTGCCTTGGATCGTTTTGAGTTGCTTTTACTTCAATTTGAGGAACTTATGAAATGAAAAGCAAAAGCACGAAGCTAAACGGAAGCATCAAGCCCTTAAAACTTTGATTGAATTGTCAAGTTGAGATATCAACTCTAGAGCTTAGACTAGAGAATAACAAAGACAAATAGATATTTATAGACTAATAACTAATCCTATTAGGAATATTGGTATCTCAAACTCCGAAACTTTTTAAACTAAATCTAAATAGCATTAAAAAAAAGGTAATTCCTATATAATAAATCAAAAGCATGTCACATAAATGGAGAATTCAAAGAATATTTCAATAGTTCTAATATCTAAATGACCTTGATTAAGACAACTATGTAACAAGAAACACTAAAAGACAAAGTGAGCAACATGCATAGAATAGAACACAGAAAATTTTGCAAAACCAAACATTTAAAAGAATTGGCAATCAGAAACCATCAGCTTAAAGATAATGAAAGTTGTGCAACCTGTAGAAGGGAGACACAATGCCACAGAAGCCCATTATTTTGGAAAGACATTGAAAACCATGCATTCCAAATAAATTCATCATCAGGCTATTCCAAGGGCATGTGGCTTTTGCATTGGGCTATGCCCCACTATTATAACATATTCTCATAGGCGGTTCCACTTGCACTAAACTCACTCGGGTCATTTTTGTTTTATAGTTTGTACCGTAGGATAATACAATCTCATTTGATATTGCTTTCCTACCCCACTTTGGTGAAGAGCAAGTTCTATCTAATTGATTTCTTGTATTTATCTGTTTAAAGGGTACAAGCTAGAGTTCAAAGTTACAACTTTACAATGAAAAATTTCTAGGGTTGAATCCTTGACTTAATACAGTACAAACTGCATATATCCAAACTTAATAATTGTTATTTAGCTAGCAGCCTATCAAAAATAGTTTACATATATAAAGAAAACGGAAACAGAGAGGGAATCTGATAAAAAGAAGTAATAAAATATATGTGATGGAGAAATAGTCTATCAAAATTGGAAAACAAGAAAAGAAAAGAATGAGAAAGGGACAAGATCAATCTAACAGAAGCAGTTAAGAAAAATTTTAAAAAACAACAGATCCTCACTGCCCGGCCAAAGAATCAAATTTACCATGTTGCAATAAACACCAAGATGGCACAATCCAAATTTGCATACCAACATGCCCAAAACAAATAGAAATAATCAATTACAAGTCCACCAAGGTAATGCCCCTAACCAACAGATCCTCACTGCCTAGCCAAAACCCATAAATTAATTTAATGGAACAGCAGCACAGAGTTCCCAATTTATAATATTAATCTCAATCAAACTTTCATTAGCAAATAAATCAAACCCATAAATGAATCTAACTTAGATAGAAAACAGAAAAAAGTAGAAAAACCCACAAACCTGTTAAGAAGTCGAAGGAAGAGATAGTTTGACGGCGATAGGGACAAAATCAGCTACCACCTGCTATGGTATGGACTGCTGCAAATCGGGGACGGGAAGAGAATGAGAGAAAATCAGAGTGAGAGAGGGTGGGGAGGGAATTTTCAATTGATACTCACAATTTTTGCAGCAGAGGCGTCGAGCAAGCAGGGAGCACCGGCATTGTCGTACAACGATAAGAAAGGGACAAAAGAGCAGCAGTGGCGCGAAATGGGGCAGCAACGGCGCGGCGTCGACCTCAATCTGTCGTCTGGAGGGAGAGGGCCAGGGGAGTGGGGCGCGCGGGGCTGCAAGGAGAAAAGAGAAACAATGGTGAGAGAGAGAAGTGGGGGGGGGGGGGAAAGAGAGTGAGGGTTGAGGACGGGTGGGTTAGCAGATTTTAGGGAAAGAGGGGAAGGGAGCAAGGGACGACGTCGTGTAAGTTAAAAGGCTCACCGAACTGTGAGCGACGGACTAATCCGTCGCTAAATACCTTTTATAATCCTCCTGCTAAATTGATCTTTAAACACAATGTTGTAAAAACCGGACCGGTCAACAAACCGGAAAAAACATAGGGTCAAAGATTAGAGGTTGAATCGGGATTGAACTGGTCAAAAGTAACATTTTATCAAAATATAATTTTTAATAAGTTCATACATAATAAAATATAAAAAATAAATAAATTAAATCTATTTTATACATAATTATATTTTCAAATATTAAAACTTATAATTTTTATAATTTAAATTAATAGAAA
>CATIWF010111669.1:0-17771 GCA_949630135.1 Balakata baccata
TTGTATTCTAGTGTATATATAGTAGTGGGTTCAGTAAGTTTTTCTTCATACTAGATCATGTCCTTTCTACTTGGGTGTAAAATAAAACTAATAAAGGGTTTTGTTTATTTATTGATTTTTTGTATGGAAGCCTTTTGTACATTAGCAAAATGGAAATATCTGAAGATGGTAATAGATTTATATGCTTTCTATTTTTTAATTAATTAATCATTTGTTTTGGCATTTCCTCTTGATGTATATGGTGATGTAAAAGCTACAAGTATATAGGGTTGCAATGTGTATTATTTACTGCTTTTGCTATAGCTAGATATATAAGTACCTATAATGGCCAATTCATGATTTTAATACCTGGTACATTAGGCAAGTCTCTTTGTACACCCTAGCCAATAATTAGGGTTTGAAATTTTTGATATTTTCTGAAATAATTGAGGCAAACTCAATTATGGTTTAACACAAATTTGTAGAATTAAAACGCTTATATAAATATAATACAACTTTTTTTTTAAAAATAATTTATTATTAATTCAGTGTCTGTTTGGTTCAGCCCTAGTACTGGTTATATAACATATGGTCACCTTTAAAAACACTTATAGTAGTTGAATTTTATGAAAAAACTCGATTGAAATTTTTTTTGTTGAAGGTATATTTGAGTTTTTAATTTGTTAAACTATTAAAAATTGATTGTCACTGCTCAACTAAATGAACACTTAATTTCAATTATCTTAAATATTATTAAATATAAAGATAATGAGAATTTAAATTTAAAAAAAAAGATATATGAACTTCAATATTTCATCAAGATCAATCTAAAGTAAATACTAAAAAGTTAATATTTTTATCTATAGTTTATATAATTGTGATTCAAATTTGAAACTATAAACATGATTATCATGAGATTGAAAAATCATTATTACCAAAAGGTTACAAACATATTAATAATAGTATAATATTGTTTAAAATACTAATTAAGTGTTTTTGTTATAGTTTATTAGGAGATCAAATGTTGCGATCCGTATAATCTTTCATAGGTTAATTTGTCTCCATGTTTTCGAATTTATCACTAATTAACTACTTGTATTATTTTGAATATTAATATGTAGCACAAAAAATTTAAATTTAAATTTTATTATTCCTTGTCAAATTTTTAAAAAGATTGTATAACTAATATATCGAATTTAAAATTGAATCCGATTAAAAATAAGTTGAATCCGATGAGAAAATTATAGAAGAACAAAGAATAAAAATAAAATTAAAGTTGAGAACTTTTTTTGTATTATTAATTAAAATTGGAAAAATACTATTAATTAATAATAAATATGAAAATAATGGAGGGGAAATTAATCAATCTCAATTGTTTTCAAGTACAACATACATAGTAAAATAAAAATCAATAAGTAGGCTATGAGATGATGGAGCAACATAGATTTATAGAAGAAATTAAAAACAAGAAACAAGAGAGAGAGTGAGAGACCGTTGATTGAAATGGTTGGCAGAGGAAAGCATGGAGATAGGGAATTAGGGATTCAGAGTATTGTCCCGACTCCATCGTAGATCCGGACCCAGATCAATGCAACCACTGCTATTATTTAAGACAAATTATTGATACGCCCGTCACATCTATATGCCATTATTAAATTAACTATTTAAATTATATATATATATATCATTTAACAGTTACAAATTAATAAATAATTTAAATCATATATATATATTCATCTATTTATATAATAGTATTCTAATGCGCCGATATTTTATAGAGGAAGCCATTGTTTAATGTTCTCTCATTCCACTCTCCATTCCCACAATATAAGTATCACTCATAACCCTTTTGTCAATTTCTACACAAGACCTGTGGAAGTGGCTTTCTCTAGATTTGTAAATTGTAATTTGTTAGTTTTGTTTTGTTATCTTCCCTGTTTTACCTAAAAAAAAAATTTGTAAAGGAAAAAAAGGTTAGAGGTCAATTTGTAAGCCAAAGCTATTTAAAATTTAAAAAGGCAAAATAATTAATTTCCAAGCTAAAACTAATAAAATTATAATTAGAAATAGATGCTGATCAGCTGAGATTTTTTACTTGGTTATCTCAATTTAAATACAAGATAAATATTTACAGCAAAATTATTGATAATAACTAATTATTAAAACGGTGTCTACCATTGACTAAGCATAAAATATTTTAAAAAATTATAAGAACAAATAGATATGAAATTTATCTTAGAGAAATTGCTATTATATAATTATCTTAGAGAAATTGCTATTATATAATTATCTTCAAGAAAGTCTAAGAAAGTGTTAATAACTTCAACTTTGATAATAACTCAACTAAACTATATAACTAATTTTACTTAGAAATTGCCATCAAATTTTAAATAATATCCGATTTAAAAATTATGTAAATTATAAATTATATAAAAATGTTTATATATATATATATATATATATATATATATATATATATATATATATAACCATTCATTATGGGAAAAAATTTGAAGCCAATATTTTATTCCACGATGAGAAATGATGCAACATTTTTTTAACACTTTCTTACACTTTATCTATAATTATTCTACGCTATTAAATATCTAAACCCTAATCTTCTTTTATCTCAATTTTTTTTTCTTTTTCTAGCAACTATTTTTCTTAAGTAATGAGAGGCATATTTTACTATTATAGACCTCAAATTACCTATCTTCATCTTTTTTTAATCAATTTATTTATAAAATAAGTGATTATTCTATATATCTATACTTTTATTTTATTTTTCATGATTTCGTCGTTTTATTGTTGTGTTTGGTTTTATCGTCTTGTTACGGTATTTTGTTTCCGTCATTTTATTATGATATTTTTGTGTATAACCGATTCAGACAGATAAAATATTTTTTATCCAATAGAGATAACAAATCAGACTATGATTGTCACTATATTACAGAATTGAAATCATAAATATTAGTATTATTAAATTTATAGTATTTTAGCTGATTTATTATGCTATTAATTTAAAAAATAAATTTTTTTTATTGTTTCATCATCTATATTATTTTTCTTATAAAAAAAAAATTATTTGAATGTACAAAATTTGTTATTTTATTTAGTAAATTGAACTCATAATATAAATCAATTACCGAGACAATATATAGAATTATAAAGGAAGTACATGAAAAACGATTAAAAAGTAAGTAACATACAAATCTTTTAATTATTATAAAATAGCTCCAAATTTTTTAAAAAAAGTTATAATTTGGTACAAGACATCACCTTATTTTACTACAATTTTGGTAGCCACCAAAATATAATATTATTAAAATATTTGATATTAATTTATAAAAAATAATTGATATTAATTTATAAGAGAGAATGTATATTCAATTGTATAATTAGCCCTTAAAATAAGGCTAACAATTGGAGAAATAGTTTGAAAAAAAAAATCTTCAATAAATCAAGCTCCTTTCGATTCATCTCTTTCAATAAAGAACAAGTCACAATAATGACACTAACAATTGGTATGCAGTGCAAGCTCATTACTAAAATTCAGAGAATGGATAATTGAATGATTAAAGAGTATCAGTACATTATCCAACATACATTTGAAATATCTTAATCACACTTAGCATTACTCCGACATTATGGCATATAATTGCTGCAACGAAATTAAAAAAATCTGCATTTCTTCAATAAGAGAAAATCTGCATTTCAATAAGAGAAAGCTGCAGCCCGTACATTCCACTAGATAAACCCTAGAAATACTATTACCACCAAACAACAGCAGCAATAATTAACACTCTACATACTGAACTTAAATCATAAAATCATACAGCTTAGCCCTAATACAGTCTTGAAAATGAAACATTACATGGATAAATATATAATTAATTAACACTCGCAGATAAATGAAACCAAGATCAGTTGGATTTATCACTCAGAAGGTCCACATGCAATCAAGCTCCGTGGGGCACATCGCCATCCTTCCATCACCACCATTGACCTTCCCCTCTTCCGAGCCTGAACCTGCCATCCAGTTCATGGCGGTAGTGCCGCCACCGTAAAATTGAGTGGCCATGGCTGGGTTTGGGGAGGAAAAAAAGAAAGGCAGCTGAAGATTCTCCTGCAGAGATCTCAGGCTAGGAAAAGCAGTCACACTCGTGTTTCTTGGGAAGCGTCCAAAGGGTTCCGCCATTGGAAGAGGGGAGTCAAAGTTAGTTTGGTTGGCAGCTGCGGAGGCAGCGGCAGCAATTGTGGAGAAACAGGACACGTGCTCAGGTTGAGCATGGCTGTCGTAGAAGCTGTCGCGGTCGTTAAGAGCGGTGGTCGACGCACTAGTATTAGTAGCGCCAGCATCCAGCAGAGGAGGGAGAGACACTGAAGCAGGAGAGCCGGCTTCTGGGTAGAGATTAATACCGTTGCTGAAACGGGTTTTCTTACTAGCACCGCTGTTGCTGCTGCTTGCTGTGCCGCCGCCGCCGCCGCTCTTCTGGAAGACCCGAGAGATTACCCACTCATCCTGCTTAATCACAGTGTCAACAAAAAAAAAAAAGTACACAAATCCCAATTTTTCATTGAAGGCAAGAAATAATTATAATTACTATAAACTTTATAACATACAGTAATAAGACAATGAACAAAGAAATAACCTAACAGGATAATGAAATATCATGTGTACCTGTATATTAAAAAATGATTAAAACCTACCAAAAAAATTATTAAAATTTCAATAAAGATGAATGTTTACAAGTTGCTGCACAGAGTAATGACAAAAAAAAAAGACGAAAATAATAGGGATTCCTTTTCAGTCCCCTTCTGAATGAAAAGGGCACAGGGATATAGCATTAATTGAGCTCAACCTGTAAGGCTGACCATAACTACCAATAACCTACCCACTTGCTACCCCTATTTCCTCTGAATATCCTAATTTCAAAGGCAAAATCCCTGATCCCATCTTAGATCCGCAAACAAATAATTGTACCAGCAGCTAGAGCAACTGAAAAAACCAAACATCCACCAAACCCTAATGGTGATCAAAGTCCATCACTAAGGACAATCGTATTTTAAGCAAATAAATGGGCTAAATCACAAGCATAGCATTAGTAAATCTACCTTAGAACTGCGGGAGAGGTAATGGTAAGCGAACTTTCCTTCAAGGCGATATTCATGCATAACCCAATTGCTTTTCTCTCCTTTAGGAGCTCTTCCTCTATAGAACACCAATGTCTTCTTCATTCCCACAAGTGCACATGTCTTTGAGCTGTAAATTTCCCGATCTTTCCCAGTAGCTTTCCAGTAACCAGCTTCAGTTGCTCTATTAGTTCTCAGCCCAGTTGGGTACTTCCTGTCTCTCAGGCTGAAAAAGTACCACTCTTTCTCTCCCATCTTTGCTTTCTCTGCCATTAACAATTAAGTATCACAATAATGAAAAACCCAAAGTTTGAAACTTTACTCACAAGCGAGTGTGATTATACAATGAGTACAGAAACTACTTACCAGGAAGCTCCCATGGCTCGCACTTGTTGAGGTCCACTTCAGCAATGGCTCTGCCAGTGAAGTTGCTATCAAGAACTTTCTTAAGGAGATAATAAGTTATAAGCTCCTCATCAGTTGGGTGAAACCTAAACCCAGGAGGTAAATGTGCATCACTTTGATCAAAATGGCAGTAGTTCTCCATTGAAAAAAAAAAATCAAGATGGATCGAACCCAAAAGTTGAAGAAAGCTAAATCTCTTAAGACTTGCGAAAGCAAAATATTCCCAAAGCCCACATGAGAAATTGCCTACCAAAAGCCAATAAATGTGATAAAGATGAGAGATTTTGTCAAGTTAGTGATCTAAGCTTGAGTGTTGGAACTTATAAAGAGGGGAGAGGAGTCTCATAGGGAATTGAAGAAAAGGCAGAAAATGATAATGAGAATGTATGATCTAGGCGAATTTGTATATCTGTGTGTGTTTTCTCTGGACTGTCAAATTAGCTAATAAAGCGAGATATATAATAAAGGGCCAAAACGAAAGCATAGAGAAGGTGATGTATGTGTGTGTGAGAGAGAGAGGAGTGGGGCTCTGTGGTTCTGTTTTTGAGTATGCGTGCGTGCGTGAGAAAGTGTGCAGGTATTCTCTGTCAGTGAAGAAAATCAAAGGGAAGGAACAGAAAGTAGTTTTTATTATACACCATCCTTTTTCTAATTTTTCTTTTTTTTTTTCTTTTCAAAGATTTTATCTTTTAACAGAAAGAAAATTTTATGTATAAGTATGATTTTCACCATGAATCGATAAAGCTGTTTCATATCTCCTCTGTCAGCACAGTACAAATATTAAATTATCATCTTTGACAGAGACATTGTTATTACACGCCATCTCTCACTTTCTTTTTCTCCTTCTTAATCTTCTCCTCCAATATAATATAATATAATATATATATATATATATTTGTTTTTTCATTATTATGGTTACTTGGGTTTTTGTTCATTTGTGCTTTAGTTATGTTTTTCAAGCCAAACGTACAATAACAAAATATGATATGGGTGTCTCTGCAAAGTTGCAAAAACACATCTAATGATGTGGATTCACTGATTCCACAGCTCTTTTTCCTCTTTTTTTTTTTATGGATACAAATGATATTTTTAATCTTTTATTTAATTTTTATTTATTGGGTTTTTTTGCTACAGTGTATCAAGTAGCATATCAGAGTTTGACACATGAGACAAAAAGATTTCCTCAGGGATTAGCTAAAAGCAAGGTGGCAAAAGAGCATTCCCCCATCCCTCTCTACGGCTCAATCTTCACTTTCTCCCCACTCCCCTCTTTGTAGGCGTTATAGCCTTTTGCAGCTACCTAAAATGGCGTGGCTCGTGCCCTTTATTTTTATAATAACATGGCTATTTTTTACACTTCTTACAAAGTAAAAGAGCCCAACTACTGAAAAATATAAAAAAATCTAACTTGTATTGTAATTTATTTTTTAACTTAACAAATAAATAGTGCCCCTGATGTAAATGAAGACAAGTGCTTGCAAAGAAAACCACAGATTGACATTAGATAGTTTGTCACATTTTATACAGCATAATTTCATATTCATAAGAAAATGACTTTCAATGTGTCAAAAACTGAAGAAAATCCTGTTGCAGTACAACTTTTCATATTTCCCAAATATTGTTAAAGAAAATAATGTGAGAGCTTAGGATTCTTTAATTTCTATCTCAGTCATTTTGATTGAGACATTTAACTATTCAATCTGCTCTTTGGATTGAAAATTATGCAATACAAATTTTGAAAGTATTTTAATTTTATTATGTCCAGAAAATTCAACTGGAGGAATGATTAAATGCCATGCATGCATCAACTCAAATATCTAATCCATCTATCAAAGTAAAGAGAGCAAGATTGATGCAATGAGACTTTGACATATCATGCTCGGATTTTGAGATTCTCAGAATACAATTAGGCCATCAGCCGGTCCAGCAAAGCCCCGTCACCGCTCTTTTCTGCTATTCTTTTTCTCACAAACACACATATTGCCAGATTAATGTCATCTTCTACTAGTTGTCAAGGCATTGGTAGCAGTAAATAACCCAAAAAAGGCTTTTGGACCCAAAAAAAAAGAAAAAAAAGGTGAAAATTCCCCCCCTCAAACTTCTCCCACTCTGGTCACCTGAGTGAAATTTGGGGTTTTGGCTTGAAATTTCGAAAAATTAGAAAGAAAAATAACAGTAACTCGTCATTCCCCACGTGTTTGACGAAATTACTCAATGGGTTTTTAAGCTTTTATTACGGACCGTGGTTGATAGGCTAAATCATGGATTAGATAGAAAGATTGTGCACACAGCTAGAGTGAGTGTTAGACGTAGACCCACTTCTTTTATCAATTAACTGGAAATATTTTCATATTAGTTTTCAGTATAGCTTTAGTTGAAGAAGTGGAGATGTGAAATGTCATGGTGCAAGTCTCTTGCACAACTGTTGCCATTGTGTACGGTACAAGGTAATCTCTTACTCGTACCTCTGTTTTACTGCTACAATTGAGTTGATGTCATGTTTAAACTGTAATTACTTCTGTCCAAGAAGCATGTTATATGAATACAATACGTGGATATACAGTAAATTTTTATAAATTAGAATACAGATATATAAAAATACAGTATAATAAAATAATTAAAAAATTAAATTCAAAATTTAATCATGTTATAAACTTAAAATTTAAATAAATGTTACAATTAATAAGTATTCAATTCTGATAAATATTCTGAATTAGCATAACGATTAAAGTAATATAAAAATTTAATACTAGCATTTTCTTATAAATCAAATAAAATGGCTTCCAATTCTGATTTTATTAAGAGAAAAATATGCAATCTCAATAATTCCAGCATTTTTCATATTCATTGAGTCAATAAAATAGTCTCCAGTCCACTCTCGAAAACCAGAGCCCTCCTCGATCCAGTTTCCCATCTCCATAATTTGAAGGCGTAAGCTTAAGGATTGAAAATTTTCGAGATACACAGAAAGATAGAAGAGATGAAAGACAGAAAGTCGATGAAGCCAAGTTCTCAGCATAAGATTAGAGGAAACAACTTTAGGTTTTAAAAATACAAAATTGAGGTAAACTTTCTTTCCAAAACTTTGGAAAAAAAAAAAGAAGCAAATTTCAATGTTGTTGTATCTCAGCCATATCCAAAGCATTTGACCTCATATCCAGTAAACAACACACTACGTAGTGTGTTCAACACATATATGTCATGTATCCACGTTTCGAGACATAGTCTTTCCAAAATTTTGACATGTCTATGCTTCTTATACTTCTTTCTCCTCCATTATTTTTTTCTGGATTCGATTTTAAAATTTTACATTCTAAATTATTAGATAATATTATTAGGCTAAAATTTATTAATCGCTCTCGTCATACTTCATTGCTAATTCCCATTAGGATTTCATTATTGAAAAAAATGTTTTGTATAAATTTGTAAATGGCTTCATGAGCGAGTTAAATCTACCACAAATAACATGTGAATATCCATTACTTATATAATATTTTATCATTGACTTAATTAATGAATTAAATTAAAAACTAAATATAAATGAGCATTATTTTTTGGATTACGCACTTGGCAAATAAATTTACAATGAAAATTTTCAATATTATATATTATTATTATCGAGTTAATGATTCAAATTCCATGAAATTTAAGTAGTTTGTAAACCAAACCTTAAGAAATTGGCAAGTTATAAAATAAAGAACTAATTAGTAGCTTTAAGATAAAAACAACTGAATATTAAGGGATTGATTAATGTTCATGCAATAAAGAATTCTTTATTCTCTTTTATGTACAGGATGTTATTTCGTTTTTACTGGAAGTATAAAAAAATAACTATTTCTGTTGTATATTGTTGTACTATTTAAATGTGTTTATTAAAAATAAAAAAAGAATTCCTTGCAAATTTTGTTTTGCACGCAAATTTTCACTCAAATCCTTCTAACAAGGCGATTGAGAAAAGACTAACCAGTTGACTTTTTAACAAAATAAAATAAAACTTTGCAATTTCCTCTAAAAACAGTATTGAATTTTGGATGTTTGTTTTTATCTTTTTTTATTTTTTTTTTTGGGGGTAAAGTGAATAGAAAATTGAAATAAGAAGATAGAAACAAACAAGAAGGGCCCAATTATCAAGAGATTGCCTTAAGGATCGCGCATGACGACAATACTATGTCAGCTGCCTTTCCTTTTCTCTCTCCACATATATATCTCTCAAGCCCGCCGCCCTCCACCTACGGCGCATCGTAGTGCGTGTCAGCCACTCTCCCACTCGGGCCACCAGTTAACGTGGGTGTCTGGTTTTTACTCCCACATATAAATACAGCCGTGTACAGTGCGCAGTACGCGCCCCCCACCCCTTTCCATTACCCATTAAGCTAATCGCCGTGTTCTAGTGGAGTAATCAGGAAAGCGGGACGGAGTATCATCTTTAAATTTTAGCGGATGATTCTATTAAAATTTTAAAATAAATATTAAATTTTTTTCAAATATTTATTATCCGATAAATAAAATTATATATATAAAATTTATTTTATTATAATTTATTAAATATAATAATATAATTAATTATTTTTTATATATTATTAAATTAAAAATATAATAAAAATTAAAAATTTGAAATATAATTTTTTTATTATTAAATAAAATATTAAATTTTATTATTTTAATATTATTTTTATACGATTTGATAAATTATTTTAATTTAAATATATTAAAATTTTATTTTATTTGCTTTATAATATATTATTTGTATATTTTTATTAATTTTTAATTATTTATTTAATTTAAATTTTATTTTGTTTTAAATTTTTTAATAATAAAAAGATAATACTAATTAGAATTGATGATGTTGATATTCGGATGGGTATTTTTCGCGGATACTATTCTCATTCTATCCTCTATCGGTAACATTATCGCTACGCACTGTCAGTCCAATAATGTGTCACCGTACGTTTATGGAAAACGGCTGTGATTTTGACACGTCAACATTTTATGTGGGCCTGAAAACATGTTATCAATTTTTTTCCTCAGTTTTTTTCATTATGAAATCAAATGAACTCAATACTTACATAATCATCTATATGATAATTTTTTTTATTGATGTTAATAAATTAGAAAATAATTACTATTTTTTAGTATGACATAATATATTAATATTTTTGTTTTATCATAATCTAGCAATATATTATTATGTTATTTTTTCAGTTAAAAAAGTTAGATCATAGTAAAAAGATAAAAAAAATGCTATTCACTTCTAATTTTTGACGTATTATACCAGTATTTCTATAAGTTTGAAATATTGTATTAATATTTATGAAATTTGATATATTATATTAATATTTTTTTAAATAAAAAAATATTTTTTTCTAATTAACGATAAATACCTTAATTTAACAAAAAATATATATATAATTTAATAGACATTAAATATAGAAGAAAAATCATATAAATTTCAAATCAAGTGATACTATTATTTTCCCTTATTTTTATAGGCGTAAATTATAATTTTAAATCTCATATATAATATAGCAAATCTTATGTGGTAATTTTCACTTTGTATATATAATGTAAAACGCGCGCGTTGAGTACAATGGGCCCTTCCCTACCCAATGGGACTGTGCCTCGCTTCTCTAGATCTTGCATAGTTATGGGCTTCCTCCGCTACGCTGGAAAATGTAATTGAAAACAATTTGTGAATTTCATATTTAATAAATTTCATTAAGTAAAATATTTATTTTGTAAATTTCAAAATTTCTATTATTGTGCTTCTAATACTAAATTAAACAAATAAATTTCAATCCCTAAAACCACACCCACCCGCACACTGTGTGATTACTTGGTGTGGTTGGGCCTGACCATCTCAAATCAAGACCCTGCAGTGTTCATATGGCTTCGCTATTGTATGTGCAGGAATTACTGGGTGTGCTTTCTGTTTCAATCCCAATATATAATCAAGTTAGATTCCTACATATATAGAAAACATGTAAGACATGGCTTCAGAATTTTGATCTTTTCAGTAATTTACCTTTGCAACCATACTGCTTCGTCCACCATTTTCTGTTTCAGGTTTGGCTATGGATTGAAAAAGAGATTTTTTTTGTGTGTTGACCTTCCGTCATAAATCTCAATCTCATTAAACAAAATGCCCCTCTAATATGATTTCGTATCATATATTACTAATATAACCTCATATAATAAATATATAACTTGATTTATATAGCAGAAACAAATTGAAATGTAATATATGTGCAGAAATTCATATCATATTCCAACAATATAACCTTTGATAACCTATATATACAATTCAAACAATATTTCTATTATTTGACAATTAAATATTCAATACAAGAACAATACACTTTTTTATTTAAATATGTTATATCTTAAAAAAATATTATATTTTCAACATTGAATCAAATACGTGATTAAAATACATTCTTATATTTATTTGGTGTTACAAAATTTAGTTTTATCATTAAAAGTAAAATAAATTTGTGCAGAATTTTGTATCATATAATACTTATATAGCTTGTATATAACACACATATAACTTGGTCTGTGTGAAAGAAAATTATTCATTATTAACCTGCATATAATAAGAAAATGACAAATAAAAAACTTATATGTAGTTATTCTAAATTATTTTAAATAAAATCAAATAATTAACGATTTCTTGATTTCATGAATTTAAATTAATCAATTTCTTATATTAGGTAGCTATTAATTATATTTAAGAAGTGCAAATGGGCATTATGAGAAAACAAAAACTTTGAAATATGGAAAATGAGTTACATTTTATGTTGCAGTTATAATAGTAATTATACATAATAATGTAGAGATTTGCCAGTTTTTCTTAAGGCTATGTTTGAAGTAGGAGATTTTAAATGTAGAATTTTAAACAATCTATGAATTTATGCTAAATTTATCGTCTGACTACTTAAAAAATGTCAAATCCATGCATTTTGGAAAATCTTTCATCTACCAAAATTATTCGTTTTTAAAAGATTTGATTTTCCACATTCTAGGTGGAAAAGTTCAAAATCAATGCATTTTGGTCGATGAATAATTATTGTCAAATTTTTTTATTCCAAAATTGTCCCTAATAAACTAATAATATTCCAAATCTATAATTAATCCTAAAAAAATAAAAATAATTTTTCTTGTGATTTCAACTATTATTATTATTATTATTATTATTATTATATAGTGCTAATATGCATTAAATTATTAATAAAAATATTTTTAGCAATGTAATTAAATAGTATAACGCATAATTAATTTTATTTTTAAATATATAGTAAAATTGATTGTATGTGCTTAATTAATAATAAATTATCAATATTTAATAAAGGGTAAAATTGAAAATTAATTGTTAAATCTATAAATTGTGGTTATTAAACAAAACATAAGTATAAGTTCACAATTAATAAATTTTATAGTCAAAACAAGCAATGAATTTCTTAGAATTTATGAATTCTAAATCTATAAATTTTATAAAATTTATAAATTTTAAAATTTTTGTAGGAAAAAATTGTAATTATGAGCCATTTTGAGAAGATTATTCGAGTGGGTTCCATAACTCAGTTTTGGAAGAAAGACCCGGATATATATTCCTTGACATGAGAACTATGAATTAATGTATTCATATGCTCAAAATGGAAAATGTGTGAATAGAAATTGAAACTCAAAGTAACCTCCTTGGTAAGGAGATTTAAAGGTGAAAAGTATGTAGGAGTTTGTCCCACATCACTAAGAATTGAAGTTAGACTTGTATTTATATATTACAATGCATTCATACATGAGTAAGAAAAATAGAATGTAAGGCTTTCTCTCGCGTGCTCAAGCGCAGGGGGGGTGCAAATCCATTGTTCGGGATGGGCTAATGCGTGGGTGCGCTACCTGCCTACTCAAAATCTCGTAGTCCTGAACAAGCCTAATTTTTACAAATTATTTTTTATTTCTAGAAAATTTGGCAACACTCCCATGTTGATCCACATGGCTGGCAGTCTGCCACGCCTGTGTGGATCCACACGGTCGTGTCGTTGTGCCTATAGGGTGAGCAAGGCAGATCCACACTCCCGTGTGGATCCACACGCCTGTATGGATTCTGTTCCAGAATGGACTTTTGAACTTCATGTCTTTTGAAATGTCAATTTCTGATGTTTCAAAGATTAATTTCACCATTATTTGAGAGTTACAAATGCATTATTGGCAGCTTTTAAAGGAAATTAATTACAATTAATTCCATGTTTCCTCTATCTAGTATAAATAGGTGGTTTAAGCTTGAATTTTTGTGAGTTAAAACAAGAGTTTTACTTTGCTTCTTCTTGAAGAGTTCTTTCTTTCTTCTCCTTTTTCTTCTCAAGTGATAGAGGGTGTGACAAGTTAAAGTTCACTGTAAGTAGGTGTTGTGTGTTCAACAACTACTTGGAATCTGTTGTATCCTGGGAGACAAACGCCGGTTATCCTAAACACCTGTGTAGGAGGCAAATTTGTCTTAAGGAAACTGTGTGCTACACAGGCCTCAGATTGGTTTTCCATTTCTATTGTTTTTGAATATCGAATTAACAATTCTCCTATTGGAATCTGGTGTATCCTGGGAAATAAACACCGGTTATCCTAAACACCTGTGTAGGAGGCAAATTTGTCTTAAGAAAACTGTGTACTACATAGGCCTCAGATTAGTTTTCCATTTCTATTGTTTTTGAATATCGAATTAATAATTCTCCTATTGTTATTGTGTGTTTTGTTTAACAATCTTAAGACAAATTCCGTTTGTTAATTCTTTATTCAGATTTATTAATTCTTGGAATTAATATAATTTGTTTGTTGTTGTAGAAATGGAGAACACGGTAGCTGCTACTAATGTTCAGGATGGATTCCAGCCATCAGTTTCTGTTGCTAGGGTTGTCTCTCCAGTTGTGCCTGTAACGGTACTTGTGAACCATGAAGAGAAACCAGAAAAATTCAATGGATTGAATTTTAAGAGGTGGTAGCAGAAAATGTTATTTTACCTAATTACCTTGAATCTTGCACGATTCTTGGTTGAAGACGCTCCTACTCTTAAAAAGGATAAGCAAGATGTCCAAACAAGGATGGCTTATAACAATTGGTATCATTCCGACTTCTTGTATAGGAATTATGTCCTGAATGAGCTACATGATTCATTATACAATGTGTATAGTGGAATCAAGACTGCAAAACAATTGTGAAAATCATTGGACCGGAAATATAAATCTGAGGATGTCGGCGCCAAGAAATTTATAGTGGAACGTTTCCTAGACTATAAAATGGTGGATTCCAAGACTGTGCTAAGTCAAGTTCAAGAGCTTCAAGTTATTCTCCATGATATTCATGTTGAAGGAATGAACTTGAGTGAAACCTTCCAAGTGGCTGCTATGATTGAAAAATTAACCCCTTGTTGGAAGGATTTCAAAAATTACCTTAAGCACAAGCGAAAGGAAATGAATATTAAGGAGCTAATTGTTAGACTTCGAATTGAAGAAGATAATAGAGGCTTAGAAATGAGGGGGTTGAATTCTTCTGAGGCTAAGATAAATGTTGTTGAACATAGACAAAATACCAAAAAGAAAAAATTCAAGGAACCTAAAATGGGTCCTAAAGGTGGAGTTTCTAAAAAGAAATTCCAAGGCAAATGCTTTAATTGTGACAAGATGGGTCACAAGGCTTCTGATTGTAAGCTCCCAAAGAAGAAAGGAGCAATGAAGCTAATCGCTTGCAAAATATTACTCAAGAGGTTTCTGATGTTAATCTTGCTGTTGTTATATCAAAAGTGAACATGGTTGGGTCTAACCTAAAAGAATGGTGGATTGACACCGGTGCCACAAGGCATATATGCTCAAATCTTGAGATGTTCTCTACCTTCAAGCCGAAAATGGGGAAAAATTGTTTATAGGCAATTCTGCCACTTCTGAAGTTCTTAGTGAAGGATAAGTGGTGCTAAAGATGACTTCTGATAAGAAGCTGACTCTAAACAATGTTTTGTATGTGCCTGATATTCGCAAGAATTTGGTGTCAGGTTCATTGTTGAACAAGCATGGGTTCAAAATGGTTTTTGAATCAAACAAAGTTGTTTTGTCCAAGGGTGGAATGTATGTAGGAAGATGGTATGCTATTGATGGACTTTTTAAGCTCAATGTAATTGTTATTAAATGTAATAATGAAAGTACATTTTCTGCTTATTTGCTTGAGTCTTCCAGTTTATGGCATGGTAGATTAGGACATGTTAATTATAATTCCTTGAGAAGGTTAATTAACTTGAACCACATACCTAATTTCTAGATTGATATAAAACATAAATGTGAAATTTGTGTTGAGGCAAAACTAACTAGATCATCTTTTCAAAATATTGAAACAGAAAGTGGACCACTTGATTTAATTCACAGTGATGTATGTAATTTAAAATTTGTTCAAACAAGAGGTGGAAACAAATATTTTATCACATTTATGGATGATTGCACAAAATATTATTATGTGTATTTGCTTAAGAGCAACGATGAGGCTATAGAGAAATTTAAACTCTATAAAATTGAAGTTGAAAATCAACTCAATAGAAAAATCAAGGTTTTGAGAAGTGATCGTGGTGGTGAATATGTGACACCATTTGGTGAATTCTGTGCACAACATGGAATTATACATGAAACCACGGCACCTTATTCACTACAATCTAATGGTGTGGCTGAAAGAAATGATGAATGCATTACTGATAAATTCTGGGTTACCACAGAACATGTAGGGAGAAGCCATTTTGTCGGCTAATTACCTTTTAAATAAGGTGCCCCGTAGTAAGCAAGACAAAACTTATTGTGAATTATGGAAAGGGAGAAAACCATCCTATAAATACTTACGAGTGTGGGGGTGTCTTGCTAAAGTGGCATTTTCTATACCAAAGAAAGTGAAAATAGGGCCAAAATTAGTTCATTTCATTTTCATTGGTTATGTACATAACAGTAGTGCTTATCGGTTTCTTGTGCATAAATCGGAAATTCCGGATGTTCATAAGAACATGATTATAGAATCAAGAAATGCATCGTTCTTTGAACATATATTTCCTTGTAAGAGTTTGGAAGAGGCGAATTCATCCAAGCGACTTGTTGAGGCTATTATTGAAAATAGTCAAGATCAAGTTCATGATGAAGAGCTTGGTTTAGAGGATGAGCCTATTGACATAGAGCTCAGGCGTAGTAAAAGAGTAAGGATAGAAAAGTCTTTTGGACCAGATTTTCTGACCTACTTACTAGAGGCAGAACCTCAAGCCTATAATGAGGCTATAAACTCTTCAAAAGGTCTTTTATGGAAAGAGGCTATTAAGAGTGAGGTTGATTCCATTTTGCAGAATCATACTTGGGAATTAGTGGATTTACCACCAGGATGTAAACCATTAGGATCCAAGTGGATTTTCAAAAGGAAAATAAAGACAGATGGTTCAATTGATAAGTATAAAGCTAGGCTTGTAATTAAAGGTTACAGACAAAAGGAAGGCCTGGATTATTTTGATACTTATTCCCCTGTAACCAGGATTAATTCTATAAGAATGATTATAGCGATTGCTGCGTTGCACAATCTTAAAATACATCAAATGGATGTAAAAACTGCTTTTCGAAATGGAGATTTAGATGAAGAGATCTACATGATACAACCTGAAGGGTTCATTGTCCCAGGACAAGAAAAGAAAGTATGTAGATTAGTTAAATCTCTATATGGTTTGAAGCAAGTGACATGAGAAATTTGATAATATTATGCTATCTAGTGGCTTCAAAATCAATGAGTGTGATAAATGTGTTTATGTCAAAAACACGAGTGACGGTTATGTCATACTATGTTTATATGTTGATGACATGCTCATTGTTGGTAGTAATGACAAGATGGTCAAATCTACCGAGGATATGTTAAACTCAAAGTTTGATATGAAAGATATGGGACTAGCAGATGTGATTCTAGGAATTAAAATTACTAGAAGATCAGATGGGCTGATTTTGAGTCAAACTCATTATGTTGATAAAATACTTGGTAAATTCAATAAGGATGATACCAGTATTGCTAGAACCCCATTGGACTTGAGTCTCCATCTATCAAAGAAAAGAGGAGAAAGTGTGTCTCAAGTAGAATATGCCCGTGTGATTGGCAGTCTTATGTACTTAATGAATTGTACAAGACCAGATATTGCTTATGCAGTGAGTAAATTAAGTCGATATACGAGTAATCCAGGGGTAGATCACTGGAAAGGAATTGTAAGA
>CATIWF010111733.1:0-15023 GCA_949630135.1 Balakata baccata
TTCAATAACACATTTGCTCTTATTCACATAATGTCTAACAACCCCCATTTGTTCTTTGACTAATACATCCCAACACTCATCAACTAGAATGGAGAAAAAATCATTTACAATATCCTTAATAATGGCATTTGTTATCTCAATTATAGCTCCATTTATAATATCCATTTGAATATTAGGAGAAGTGAATTTGAGATTTTCAGGGGCATTCTTCAACACAACATTATTGATTTCCTCATTACATGAAGTAATAACTTTCAAAAGTTCAATAAAATTTCCTTTGTTCAATGAATTTTCATATTCAGCATTTCTTCAAAAAGCTAATCCTTACATCATGAGATAGCACAAGCAAAAATTTGAAGCATTTAACCTGTAACAATAATCAATCTTTGACTATTCTGACATTTCTGAAAATGACACTTCAATGTGTTGAGCTTGATTCATCAAATCTTGATAAGCCAATCTATATTTGTTATATCACTATTATAGTCTCCAATATGATCTCTCAATCTATTTTTCTTACGCCAAATATTGAATCCTTCAGATATGAAAGCATCATGCCCTCTTTCACCATGCCTTATTGAAGAAAGATAATGATATAAACAAAATGATGCATCTTTTGTAATACTATTCTCTAACCAACTCTAGAATTCATCAAACCAAGATGCAACAAATTTACTTTTTCAATTTCCATCTATCCTTTGAGAAAAATTATGCTCACGTGGTTGACATGGACCTTTTAATTGATAAGTAAGTTCTACAAACTTGTTTAATTAAGTTAGCTGGATAGCTCATTATGCTAGGTCATAGTCCTAGACTACTTGGAAGATTTTCTAAATCAATCTTAATATTGTCTGACTTTGAAGATTCTTGAACATTAGATGTATTGACTAATAATGATGATAATTCTATAATAGATGATATTTTTTTATAATATCATTCCATTATCTAAGAAAAAATGAAACAAATTAAAAATTGTGAACAAAAATAGTTTAAGACGACATTTACACATAAGCTACAATTAAATTATCAAAATTGACTCTTTACATAATAATTAATCAAATAGTAATAGAAATAAGAAATAAATAATTTTTACTTTTTAACCACAAGTTTTTTCATATGGTTATCAATAAATAAATTGACTCTTTACATTATCTATAGCTAGTGACAGCTCAATTAATGCTTCGCTATTCATAACTCAATTTCAACTCAAACATTGTTAGAATTAATTATAAAAATTAAAGTATATGATTTTTAAATGTCATTTTAAAAAAAAGAATAATTTCAAATATTATATTATTTCCAACATATCTCCATTACACTTCATCAGTATTCAAAACATTGCTAGGAAATCATTACTCCAACAAACAATTATGAAGATCCTCTTTCATAGTAAGCAACAAATTTCACTTTAATTCTTTGAAAAAAGAAAAAACTCATTCCAAAGAATGAATATTAACCAATAGGGGAACTAATAAAATATGAACCAATAAATAAACAACTAACTTATGAAGGGATGCTAAAAAGGGTGGCAGGAAAAAAAGAGAAAAAGCAATATAAGATCAAGTTCACAATACATAATTATATTGTTACGATCCAAACCAGGGACCGTGATCGGCGCTAGGAAATGGGTAGGCTTATGGCCACCAAAACCTATAGCAAGCCTAAGTCGAAGCCTAAACATAAACATACCTCATATCTTAACCATGCATTAATATAATATCAACCCATTATCCCATCATCTCATCGATATCATAATCCATCATATAATCTAACATTCCAATATAAGGTAATACGGAGATCTATAATATTTAATACAATAGGAAAAATAATTTAAAAATATTATATCAAGCCATTGCAGAGTAAACAAGATACGGGACAGTTCAAAACAATCCGAAAATGATATCTACTACATGAGAAAAATAAATGAGAGGAGTCAATCTCCACTGAGTGAATCAATATCATATAACTTTATTACACACAGTCACACTATATTATACTAATACCATACATACATGGAATGAGTTCATGCATAATGTGAAATCAATCATCAAACAAGTGGGTGAGTAACTCAGATAGAACCCTAAACCTTAATTCTACTAACTAATAGCTCTCTTAATTCCAAAGAACGGGCGCCCTAAGAGTAGACTCGACCAGGGTCATTCTCTCTAGTCGTTCACTTATCCAAATAGTGTTGGTGCCCTGAGAGACGAACTCAACCAGAGTTATCTCTTTCAGCATCCATATACATATCATATCATAAAATATTCCATTCTCTGAGAAGCGAACTCGACCAGGGTATCTTATCAATCCATCCATAATCATAAATCATTATCGGTGTCACGATCCTGATATAACCCATTAGGTGGCACATTCTCCTATAGTTCTCATTCCAACAATCACATCATAATATCATAGCCCAGTCTCACTCAATCACATCTCTAGCAAATCATATACATGCATATATCATTATATGTATAATAATATTAATATAAAAATAGTAATATTATTTAACATTAATTAACATGTCGGAGAAAATGTAGGAAGAGATATCATGTTATAAAATCATATGATATCAATGTACTGATCTGTAGATTTCCTCAATTGGCTACTTTCACGACTCTGGAGTAATTGGTGGGACCTTTGGAGAATTTATAAAAATATAAGGAATATCAATAAAATATCAAGAATAAATCGTAAGTGTAGACTCTTTTAAGATTTCCCTGTAGAAACCTTTATTCAAACTTTTTACGTAATTTCTACTGAAAATTCGACAGCACCTCCTTTAAAAACTAGACAATCCCTCCACTTATGGGTCATAATTCTATAAAATATATCATCATCTCAATAGAATCAATTATAATCCGGGTCTCCAATTTATTATATACCCGATCACATATATAATCAACTCAATAATCCATAATTTGTCAATAATTCAACTTCACTAATAACCACCTCATAATTTTATTATAATGTCTAAATATATTCTCCAATAATTCTTATAATCATACAATCTATCAAATTACTTAATAAAATAAATTTATTAGATTAATTTAATAATATACTTAAATTTCATAAATAAAATCATATCTCACTATCTAAAAATGGCATGAATGTGTGGTTGGTACCGGATGACTCAATTTAACGAGCCGGAGATTCTGCCCAAAAACCTCCTGTCAGTAGTTGCCGAATTCCAGTGACTAGAAAATTTTTGACGGTGATAGAATGGTGATCAGAGGGTACCATAGCTTCCTTAGGATGTGGGGAGTCCAAAAGTATAAGTCAAGTGTCTTGGAAGTGACAAAAAATGTGTAGATCTACAAAAGTTTCTGGCGAAGAACTCGAACTTCGATCAGCCTCCAAACATCCCTTCCCGAAGCTCAACTGGTGTAATCCAAGGTTTTTTTACCTCCTGAATCCATTTTCGGTGTCAAAATCATGAAAAAGGTCAGGAAGATGGAGAAACAGCAAGGATAGCCTGACGCTCGAATTTCATGCTGCCATTTTCTGCAATTCTAACTGGATTCTAAAGAAACAGAGTCACCAACATGTTGGAAAAGTCGAAAACTACTTAGAGCCCGAATTTCATATCAATCGGAGATCATTTGGGTGGTGATCGGAAATGGAAATAGTGGTAGAAGGAAGATAGAGAAAGAGAAGAAAAAAGAGAGAGAGCTGATGGGAGATGAAGAGTTAACACTATATTTATAGTCAGTGGCATTTTCGTAATTTTTAAATCAACTCTCATATTTTACGAAGTTTTACCCATAAAAATAATTAAATCATGTATTATAAAAATTAAGGGTATTACATATGTCAAACCCACAAAACAAGCTTAGAAGGCTTTATGATCTAATAAGGGTAATCGAGGGGTAATTAGCACTTAGAATGAAAAAGCGTGGAAATAAAAGAAATTAAGCAACCTGTGACTGAGTCACGAGCATGATAAAAGATAGTCACAGTTTGACTATCGCACAGAGTTGATGGTATAAATACCCTAATATTCTCCAATTTCAACCATTTCTTCCCAAAACACACCCTATTTAAGAGAAAACCCTAGAAACCATTTTCTTCTCCCCTTTAAACTTTAATGCTACCTAAATATCACCTAAATAATTGATAGAAACATCATCAAGCTTGAGGATCTTCCTTTTTATATTGTGATTTAAGGAAGAGAAGAGTTGTAGAGTAAGGGGGAAAGAAAAGCAAGGTGACCCATCACCTAATTTGCCTTGGGTGTGACCAAAGACATTTGGGTAAGCTTTATACTTCCTTAATTCTTCCTAAACCTTTGATTTCTCTCTATTTTGATGAAAACTCCAAAATTTACCAAAATTGAGGTTTATGGCCGAAATAGGGGTGTATGGAGTTAGATCTTGTAAATAAAGGGTTAATCCATATTTAAAATGGGTGATCATGAGCTTGTAATCTAGTTTTAAAATCCACCTTGGTTTGGAACCATGAAACCTAGGGTTTATAGCTTTTATTGTTAAAGAAGTGTGAAAATTAGTGATATATGTATTAGGAACTCCTCAAGACCCAATAAGCGACCATCAAGGAAGTGGAGGAGCTTGATTTTCAATCTAGAACAAGTGTTGGAGGAGTTTTGAGGTTTGTATACAATGGTATGTATATGCATTTATCATGTTTTGTGAATGACAAGCATGATGGCATGACAAATGGCATGATATATGTATTTGAACTTATACATAGAGGTGAATTTGTAATAAATGCTAATGAGAGTAGTAAATGTTATTAATACTATGACTTGTGATTGATATGTTATAGAATAAGTCTAAGATGGTTGGATTAAAAGTAAATGAAATAAATGATAGTCCTAAAATGTTAAATATGTGTGGCTTGAGTTAATCATGGGTGATATAGAAGTTAAAATTGGTATTGGTATCTAAGAAATCAAGTTTGGTTGGTAAGAAGAAAAAGATAGTAATTAATGCACAATGGTAAGTCATGAAAGTATGATCCAAGTGATTCGATACTTTGCAATGAATTAAATATATGTATGTATGAATTTATTATATGAAAATGTGATTTTTGAGTGTTGAAGATGAGTTGATGATTGACCAAACTTGGAGATAATGTATGAACGACTTGTGTTGCATTTGGAGACTTGGAATTCTACTGAGATTATGGAATTTCCATGGTATCACGTAGTGTCACGGCATGGCTCTTCTGCTCAATTTAGGCAGAAAACTTCACCACTTGTGCAGTCGTGACTCAAGCACAATGTTGATGCTTTATTTTAATTTCAATCTAAGCAATGGCAATAAATGTTGATGTATTTTATGGGTTCTTAGCTACCATGTAAAATTAGAATGGAGTGATTGACATGTAACATAGGGTTAAACGTACCGTAATTTTCCTATTACCATTAAGTCCGAGGAGAGTCTAGCTTAAAGAGCCATAAAAGACAAGGAGCCCGGAATTCATAGCCTATATAGAAAGTGTTCAGGATATAACTCACATAGTGACTCTTTTATAAAGTCTTCGCATTTGTATGTGTCAAATTTAATTTAGACATTTGGGTTTTTATATTTTATGGCTCTTTAAGGGCTAGATATTTTTGTAATTATGTTTTGTAAACTCCAATATATTTTATTATGTATATATATTATGAATAGATTTGATGAATTTATTTAAGTTAGACAATATGGCTATGATGCACCATATTATTTTTAAAAAGTTGTAAATTTTCCGCCTTAAACATAGATGTCGAGTAATATATCTTCATACGAGTTGGGAGAAAATCTCAACTATATGAAAGGGCATTACAATTTAAAACGAATCCTATAAAAAAAATTCATAAAGTGTAAATATAAAATTAACCTTAAAATTCTTAATTTTTTTATTTCTTCAATGAGATTTTATGAAAAAGGGTAAATAAAGAAATAGGATAGAAGGTATTGAAATAATGGGGACATTTCTTAAACTGAGATATTTAAAAATTTTATTTACAGATTTATGGTAAAATTAAAAATATTTACAAGTTTGTAGTAGAGTGTGCCAGTCCAAATGGCGAGCAATCTTATGGTGCACCATTTGGAGTGGCGCATGGGCCACGTAGCATTCATGCGCAAAGCGCAATGCCACCGTATGCCACATGGCGCAAGATGCGCTAGTTGAACTGGCACACGGTCGTTGCGTGCACCAGGTGGCGCACCACTACTAATGTTGTGCCAGTTCAACTGACGCACCACTGTGTTCAGGAACCCCTCTAGGAATCCTTCAGCCTTTTTTATGCACGTTTTATTTTCAAACCCGTGATTATGCAAAATAATTATATGAATTTCAACTCTTTCTTTCTCTGTCACATTTTCGATTTCTCTGGTTCCTTCCTCTTTCCTCCATTTATGCTTCCTTCCTTCTTTCCTTCGTTTCTTTCTTTCTTTCCTTCACTGATATTTCAATTTTCTTGCAACTGGCACACGCAATGGTGTGCCAGTTCACTTGGCGCACGATGAGCTAGATGGCACACCACTGCTAATGGTGCGCCAGTCGTGTTCAGGAATCCCTCTAGGAATCCTTCAGCCTTTTTTCTGCACATTTTTTTCAGACCCGTGATTATACAAAATAAATATATGATTTTCGACTCTTTCTTTCTCTATCACATTTTCGATTTCTCTGGTTCCTTCCTCTTTCCTCCATTTCTACTTCCTTCCTTCTTTCCTCCGTTTCTTTCCTTCATTGATATTTCAATTTTCTTGCAAGGCAATATGCAAAACTAAGGTTTGTTTTTTTTTCGTTCATGAATTTGGATTAAGGTTTTTTTTATTATTTATTTTTAAAATGAAGCAATGAAAAAATAGTTCAGTAATTAATTTTCCGTAGTAGTTAAAAATTTTAAAAAATATTAAGAAATTATTGAAAAAAAAATAATCAGTTATATATTTTTGGTTAAATGTATTATACTTATTATAATGATATATTTGATTTTTTATCTTTTGCATGGTAAAAAATTTGGTACTTTGAATCGTTGGATCGTGCGGCTGAAGATCGTATAAAAGAAATTTATATATCCCTGAGGTAATATATAGATAAATTTATATAAATTATAATTTTGGAAAAAATAAATTTCGAAAAAAATGTAGATAAAAATTTTATGTAGATAAATGTCGAAAAAAAAATATATAATATTTTAAGTATTTATGTGCATAAATAATATTGTAAAATTATGAATAAAAGCATCATAGTATTAGTAGATAAATTTTAATAGTTGTGGTAATTATTTAATTAATGTGCATAATAATAATATATTATGTATAAATAGTTGTGGTAATTATTTAATTAATGTGTATAATAATATTGTAAAATTATGAATAAAAGTGATGTAGTGTTAGTAGATAAATTTTAATAGGTTGATAAACTTATTTAGTGAAAATATTATTAAAATTTAGAGTAATAATAGTTATGTAATAATAATGATGATGATATTTATAATACAAATTTATTATAAATTATAAGAAATAATTATTTTTGTCTTATGTCATATTAATTGTATATTTTAAAGTGACATGATTTTATTAATTTTTGTCTTAGGATTAAAAGTTAGTAATATTAATTGCATATTTTAAAGTGACACGAGTTTATTATTTTTTGTTATATAATAACTTTATAAAGTAATATTATTATATAGCTGTGATGATTAAATATTTAATTTATTGTAATATATTTAAGTTATTTTATTTAGTTTGAATAAAATAAATTTAATAATAATATGTTATGTATAAATAGTTATGGTAATTATTTAATTAATGTGCATAATAATATTATAAAATTATGAATAAAAGTGATGTAGTGTTAGTATATAAATTTTAATAGATTAATAAACTTATTTAGTGAAAATATTATTAAAATTTCGAGTAATACTAGCTATGTAATAATAATGATGATGATATTTATAATACAAATTTATTATAAATTATAAAAAATAATTAATTTTGTCTTATGTTATATTAATATTTGTATGTTTTTCAGTAATTGTTGGAGAATTATTTATGTAATTGGTGGAAAAGTTTTTGAGATATAAAAGGATTTTAGCATTAAAGATTAGTAATATTAATTGCATATTTTAAAGTGACATTAGTTTATTATTTTTTTTGTTATATAATAACTTTATAAAGTAATATATTGCTGTGATAATTAAATATTTAATTTAATGTAATATATTATTTTATTAGTAGATAATGTTGTAAAATTTTTGTGTGTAAAATTTTATTAATAGTAGTAAAAATAGAAATTATTAAAAAGTTTAATAATAATAATAATAATAATAATAATGCACATTATACTAAATCAACTATTTGAACTATGAAAAACAGTGCAATGCCTTCAATACCGTTTATAACCATTTATTGGGGTGGCTAGATAATTGAGATTTAAGTTTGCGCTACTTTTGTGAATGGATATACAAAAATTGTTTCTCTGGATGAAGAATTATGAATGAAAGTTTTGTTATATAAGATTAAAACAACATTATAAATTGATAATAATGCAGTTATCAATAAAATTTTATATAGAACTCCTATATGTAACCAAAGTGGAAATATATTTTTTTTCACTTACACAAATATGGGGTGAAAATGAAGTTGCATTGATACATCAAATTATTAGACAATTTCCTGGCTTGCAATTTATTGAATTTTTTGCTAATTACTCATGTGATAAGTCTATTGAACAACATAATATTGAAGGATATGAATCTTCAAATCCAATATTTTTTGAGATGGGTGGGTCAAGTCAATAAGAAGATGATATGAATATGAATGATTCAGAGGATTATGTTGATGAATAGGAGAATGATGATATCGGTGACAGTGAAAATGTGGAGGACAATAATAATATTGATGAGGATGATGAAGAAAACTAATATGATAAGGATGAAAATGAGGATAAAAATGAAGATGAAAATGACGAAAAAAATGAATATAATCAGTTGATTAAAAGTAGACATAGATCTGAATATATAGCTGGTTGAAATCATTGGACACGCTTGAATAGTCGCGACATTAAACATATGGAAATGAATATATATGTATCAAAAGAAGACATAATATGGGATTCGTCAAAGGAGTTTTGGATATGAATGTCTTTTGATTCAAGGGACGATGTTCATACAGCGGCCAAAGTGTACTCAATGAGGGTGAAATGACAATTTAAATGTTATGAAACAAGATTAAATACAATCACCATTGTTTGCAACATTGGTGAAGGCTGTAATTGAAGATTGTGAGCTACGCTTAAGAAAAAACTGGTCTTTGGGAGATAACTCGATATAATAGTCCACACACTTATAGTGCTCCTGGAGAATCACGGGACCATAAAAATTTTGACTCAGAGTTGATATCAGGGTATGTTAAGAGCATGTTGTGGAAGCAACCTGATATCATGGTAAAGACACTTATTGAGGATATGAGGGACAGATTTAATATTATTCCCTCATACAAAAAAGTTTGGTATCCAAAATAGAGAGCTATTGGACAATAGTTTGGAGACTGGGATGATTCCTATTTGCACCTAGGTGACTTCCTTCATAATGCATACATTAGAAATAGAGGTTTTTTTTGGAATGTAGAAAGTGAGGCATACATGGTTAATGGTCGTCTTGTTGAAGGCGTTTGTAGATTTAAACGAATGTTTTGAGCATATATGTCATGCATTGAAGGTTTCAAATGTTGCAAATCAGTTTTGTATGTTGATGGAACATTTTTTATATGGAAAGTATAAAGGTGTTCTCCTAATGGCTCAAACTATAGATGGTAATAACAAAATATTACCGATTGCATTTGCTCTTGTCGAAAAGGAAAATAATGAGAACTAAAAATATTGATGAATCTACTATGCTACATTATTTGTGATGACCGTAATGATGTGTGCATTATTTCTGATCGGCACATAGGAATCAAGCATGCAATAAGTTAGGATTTATGGCGTTAAAATCCTCACAGATATTGTATTCGCCATATTGCCAGCAACTACAATACTAAATTCAAAAATCAGAGTATGAAAAAATTGGTTGAGAAAGCTGGTATGTATCTAATGCATAAATAATTTTTATCATTAATTAATAATATTATGATATCCAAATATTTTGAAGACTAAAAAAATTAATTTGTCATTCATAAGCAACTTGCACCAAAAGCGAAAATTCAAGAAGTTAATGAAGACAATTGAAGTGAGGGTCTCTGATTCATTTGCTTGGTTGAAAAAAATCTCTCGATGCAAATGGGCATTAGCATATAATGTTGGATATCGTCATGGTGTGATGACCATAAATTATTTCGAGTCCACTAATACAATGATGAAAAAAATTAGGTCTGTACCTGTCACCACAATGATGCATATGCTATTTGACAAGCTTATTAACTTGTTCGATGAACATTGCGTTAAATATTCACAAGCACTTGCTAGTAATTATCAATTCACTCCTAAATGCATAGAGATATTGAAACATCGAGTGCAAAAAGCTCATGGTCATCAAGTCAAATCATATGATAGAGAAAATGGTATGTTTGTGATCAAAACAGCATATAACAATGAAAGGAGAAAAGGTAGTCACAGTCAAATAGTTAAAATGGCACAAAAAATATGTACATGTAGAAAACTTCAACAAAGCAAAATCTCATGTTATCATACCATTGTAGCTTGTATGAAATATCAAATGGATTACATTTCTTATATTTCGTCATTTCATACAATGTTCAAGACAATAAAAGTATGGTCAACCCCTTTTGAACCCCTCGATCACAAGGATTACTAGGCACCATGAAAGGAACTGCCTATTGTTCCAAATTCTAGATGGAAGCGTAAAAATGGAAGACCAAAAGCAGCTCGAAGAAAAAATGGGATGGACTGGAAAATACAGGAGGATCAACATATGTCCTTTTGTGGTAAATATGGTCAAACGGGTCATAATGCAATGACCTATCTAAGAAATTAGATTTAAAATGTATTTTTACTATGTACTTGTAGCCTAAAAATTTTATAATTCATTTTGAATGTAATTATATTAGTTATTAATTACTAGTTCATTAAATGTATAATTACATTATTAAGTGAATGATTGCTTCAAAAGTTTTCTCATTATTATTATATGGTATTTTTATCTTATGTAGATAAATCTCATAGGTATGGCATCTCACCTACGAGATTACATGCATCCCGGACCATACAATGGTTTGTTGTTATATTTACAAACTCAATACAGATCTCAAGCAATTTGGAATAATGAGGTAATAAAAATAACAATCATTCCATTAAAACATATTTATGACATCGTAAAGCGTATAATGACACATCATTTGCATAATTTTTTTAGATAGAAAATGAGGTACTATACTATAGACGTAGTAGTAGAGCTACACATGTAATAGGTAATGATACTCAGCTAGATGACCGAATTAAACAGCTACTGAGACATACCGGATTTTAGATATTACTATAGATACCTTTTTTTTTTTAACTTGATTGACATTTAATTACTGCATTAATTGAGAAATGGAGACTAGAGATACATATATTTTATATGCCAGAAGGAGAATGCACAATTACACTTTAAGATATAGTTATTCTTATTGGTCTACCTATTGATGGTCTTCCAGTTATTGGATAAACCAGTGGTAATTGGTCATCTCTGTGCGAACGTTTACTAGGAATTAGATCTCTGCAAGATGCAATTAGAGGTTCTCAAATAAAATTAGGATGGTTGGAAGATCAATTTGCAATATTATCTCCTAGAGCTGATATGAACACTATTATATCTCATGCTCGTGCATATATTATGTGTATCATCAATGGGTCCTTATTATGTGGCAAATGCACTGGACGTGTGTCTTTGATATATCTTCAATTTTTAGAGGACTTTGTAGCCATTAACTAGTATAGTGGGGGAGCTGCAACATTAAATTTCTTATATCGAGAATTGTGCATGGCATGCAAATTTCCTTGTGTCCCAAATTACTAGTGCGTTATTTATTTTACAGCTTTGAGCATGAGAGAAATTTCCATTTTTGGCTCCAACAATGAGAGTTATTCAAATACCGGAAGATGCACTATTAGGTCAAACATATGTGACTTCTTAATTAATAATATTCAAATTAATAAGTCACCATTAGTTGTTGTGATTTTTAATTAATAATTCTAATAATACACTGAATTATTAATTAATATAGATGGATCAATCGGCAGATAGTACATAACACACATTCACATGAGCTAGCCCAGATCCGATACAGACTTGATATATGTTACTCCAATGAGGTGTGTTATATTGCCCCTAAATAAATTTTTACTTTTTTTTTTATAACAATTGGTAGTGTTTAATATCTTATATTTTATTGAATAGATTATATAGGAGTCATATACTACAAATATTATTCAATCTTTACTCATTGATTGCTTAAGAGGTCGCAACATATAGAGGACAGTGGTGCCTTTAATATGCATGCATATAGTAGAGTGGCACTAACCTGATCAAGTTCTCAGACAGTTTGGCCTACAGCGGCCAATCCTTCGTCTACCACAGCAGACTGAATATCTTCACTCAATAATTCTACAGAGCAATACTAGTACAAATTAGGTTGAAGAACATTCGGTATGGATTCAATTATAGAATAATAGAGCTGAACATGTTATTACAGGCGTAGAATCAGATGATTCACTCCATTACCATTCACAATATATGTAATGGTATTGACAAGTTACAAGGAGATGAATTTCTCATCAGGGTGCTATTGTTGGTACATCGATATGAATACATATTTTTATTTTTCCACAAATTATAATTGTCTTTTATAAATGCTTATTCATCACATTATATGACATAAGTCTGATTAACTTTTATATCAACTATAGGCTGATACACTTAAGCACATTTCATTACCAAATTCTATATAGCCCCCACAATAGATCGCCACCAGTTTATTAGGGGCACTACGTGAAGACAGTCGTAGGATCTCAATGCCACCTCCTCAACCTGCACCTGCTCCTGCTCCAATTTCAGAAGAAATGCAACGTGCATGTGCTTCGTGTCAGCAACCATCACGTCGTCAACAACAACATAGAGATGTACCCATCCCTCCATCTGCATCTTGTCAAGCTGTGCCTCAACCTGTTTATTTTCATCAGTTCCACCAGTATCCATCTTCCTCTACAGATCCCGGGTCATCCACATCTGGTGGACTATATATCCGTTCTACACACATGTTCTCAACACTAGGCTTATACTCTTCTGGTCCATTTATACCATATGTTGCCTCCACACATAATCCATGGATTCAGCAATCACAACATTCTGAGTTCATGTATACTCAGATGCCTCAAACACCAGTGGATTTTATGGATTTGTCCACCTTTCGACCCACACATATAGGCTCTATTCCTACACAGACACATACTTTTCGTATGGTACTGCTACTGATGAATTTGATAATGATGACGACGACTACAATGATAGTGGTGGTGGTGATCAAAGACGAAATTCTAGCTTGATGGATATGAGTGCTTGAAGAATCGATGTTAGATGACAAAGAGGATTTCGATCACAAATTCAAAGAAATCGGCGTTGTGGAACATAAATACATTTTTATATTTGTGCATTATTATTTTTTCTTTCACAATTTATTTGTACATTTCCTATCACTAAAAAATTTTATAAATTTTTATTCCTACATTTTACTTAGTACATAATTAAATTGTACATACTTTATGTGAAATTTAATTGATTCATAGCAAATTTAATTTATCAATCTCTAATTATTATAAATTGTATCTTTATTTTTCTAAAAAATAATTAACCAAAATTTAATTAACAATTAATGGCCACGCAAATAATAATAATAATAATAATAATAATAATAATAATAATAATAATAATAATAATAATAATAATAATAACAACAACAACTAGCTATAGGATAACTTTTATATATTTTAAAATTTTTTTATAAATTATTATTGCTTAAATTTTAGTCATTGTATCATTAAATTCTAAATACTTTAATTTAATTTACCTAATTTTCATTAAGTATTACTAAATATAATTTATCAAACTTTAATTTATAAATTATATCTTTATTTTTCTAAAAAATAATTAACAAATTTTAATATATAAATTTAATAAATAATAAATTTCACTGTTCAAGGGCATCCACCTAGTGTAGGGATGTGGGGACATCTAGTAGTGGGGTATGCTGGGGAGCTGCCACGTCCGCCACACATGTCGGCATGCGCCACATGAAGTGGCTCACTTTGCCAGTGAGTCCTCCCCCGCCTTGCTCACTATTTCAACTAGCGCACATCGGTCAAAACTATTACAAATTTGTAAATACTATTAAAACTACTACAAATTTGTAAATTTCATAAAAACTACACTAAAATTGTAATTAGTTTAGGCAAACATCATAAACTAAGAAATATCCCGAAATAATGAGATAAAAAGTAGAAGACAGTTCAAAAGTAAAGATCGATTAGGATTTTAAAGGAATGCCAAAAATAACATTATACTCTTAAAATTTTTGAAAATTTCAAAGGCCCTTGGCCTTTACATGCATCCGTCAGTGGTCTCAATTGATTCGGTATTCTGACGAACAGTTCGCAAATACCAATCAACAACATTTGGTATAGATTTGCAAGAAACTCCATGAACAGAGATATTGATGTCCAAAGCTATAATTGGAGACAAAGGACATGCAGTGGAATGAGGAGCTACAAGTTTACACATACTCGTGCCCTTGCGATGACCTTTTTCAAATCACCAAGGAGGATCTCTGCCTCGCTGAGAAAATCGCTAGGTGTCGTAGCTGCTCTTTTAACATCATCGTCATCTACAACATCGAAGATTTCCTCAGCGACTGCGATAAATCCAAGAACAAAAGCATAATATCCAACCTCTAAAGCACCAGACTATCACCATCTCTTAGAGCTAACATTGAAGTTTTTCCTTCTGAATATTAAAATTTATGAGAGCATAATATCTTTCACGAATTCAAATTTTATGAGAGCATCAAACTCCG